>RJWJ010023263.1:0-25812 GCA_004363605.1 Indri indri
TTATGTCTGAGTCCTGCATGTCAGTACTTTTAAAATGCTCCCCAGATGATTTTTAACGAGAAACCAGGTTGTTCACTAGCATAAAACTCTAAATACTTTTGGAAGAGTTTCTCTTGTTAAATGTGATCCTTTCAAAAAAATTTAACAGTCTCTCTCGTCTTCTCTTTTACAGGTAGCAGCAGGTCCTTGCAGGGCATTAGAGAGTAGCAGCTGACTATTCTTATTCATGGTAGTTTGCAAAGTGTATATAGTCCACGCATATCTGGTAGTCTTATTGCTATTTATCAAAATAATAACAGTTAATGATGACAAACTTTATTGTCCTATCTGACTTTTGAATGTATAAGAATAAATGATCTTTAATTAATCTTTCCTCACAAAGATTCTCACTATATACAAACTCACTGTTAGGGCATATGAAATAAGTAAACAAAGTATGTAACAAATTATTCAAAATAATTGGCTCTACCATACTTTACTGGAAAGTCTGATTCCTTTCTAGAAAACTGCTAGAACTCTTAAGGAAATAAAATTACCCTTTTAGATAAATATTTATGTGCATAATTAATGCAATATGATTGTGAATGGAAGGATATCGTAGACTTCCTTTTTACTGCAATAACTTAGAATATTTACATCTTATTTTTTTTAAATGTATTCTGTTACCTGAAATGGCTGCAATTACTATATTATTATTATATTTACAAAGTAGATAATAAAACTTAATGTTGAGTCTTAGACTATTGATACTTTAAAATAACCAGAGGCTAGAAAACTTATATAATTTTGAATTTATTAAGTATTGCAACATTATTGGACCTGTTTCACAGCATGGTTATGTCCAGAGCCTCCCTAGAGGAAAATCAGTCTTTCTCTACAGGCAACCATTGTCATCCCAGAGTGACTGGTCATAACAAATGCTTTTCTGAATCTATCAGTAACTTTGCTCTTGCTGTAGATCAAGGACCAGCAATACCAAAGTTATCTGCTGACTTGCAATTTTTTTCCAAAGATATATGAAATTCTCTGTTATTAAACTGAAGTTAAAATTGCTTTCACATAAATACTTAGTAGTTTACTTTGCAAGGGTAAAGGTGGCAACAAACCTCATTTTTTCAGAGTTGAAGATGATACTAAAGTTCAGTTTTAAAATCTGCTAAACAGAAAATTTAAGGACAGTTTTTAAAAATCTGGTTTTAAAAAGCAAATGAGTATAAGGCTTTAGGAAATCCTTGCTGGAAAAACATTCATCAATTAAGATAGTATTCAAATATTTTTCTCTATTTTCCATAACGCTATTTATGGTTTAATTGTTTTGGCCAATTCTCAAAAGAAATCAATCACTACTTGGCTGTTCCCATGTATTATGCATTGCATATTTTCAACTGATTTTAGTTCTCTGGATGAATTCCAAGAGAAATAGGCATTATTAATTGGTATAACTGATTTAACAATGCTTTTTTTAGTGTCCAACCTATCATTATATAACATTGTATACTATACTAGAATATACAAATGTATCATTGTTTCCTTTTTAATCATCGCTTGCAACCTGACATTCAGGTGTCCTAGTTTTGTACGGTCCTTTACATTTGGTCGGTAGGGACATACTTTTAGGAGACAATTGACTATGGTTTGCAACAGAGTGAGTTTAAACTATCAAATAGGAAGTAACACATAATTGATGAGACTGATTATTTTTGTTGTTAAATGAATTGGTTGAGGCTACCTCAGCAAAATTCCTGATTTTAAATACATATATAAAATGCAACTAATATTTATTAACTATAATATTTACATACCAGTGCAGATTTAAGTACATTGTTTTGTGGTAGCCAACATAATCTCACCCAACACGATCATGTGTGTAATTAATTTTGCTCTTAATTTATTTTGACTTTATGATAGTCTATACATAAACTAGTTAACACGTTGTAATGGTAGAAAATACTAAAAGTATGAAAAGGTATACAGAGAAAAGGCTCCCTCATAGTTTTGCCTTCCATCTACCCAGTTCCCATCTCCCTTTACAGCTTGGTGATCACTGAGCCTAGCATTTTTGGGGGGGATGACTCCTTAAGAACATTTTCTGCTATTCTTTGGCACTACGTGTGTTTAGATTTTTCTGTCTCTATACGTGAGATTTATGAAATATATCTCCTTGTATGTGGTTTCATTTTGGTTTCTTTTTCCAAGGTTGGGGATCCTTTTGCTTTTTAAATTTCCAGGTGAAAGGGAATTTTTCTTTCCAATATTATCATCAGTTTCTAATTTCATTAAATAGAGATCAGAAAAGATTTGTACTATTTCTAGTTTTGGAGCTTTTAAAATATATTGGAACACTTCGATTTTCATAAATGTTGAATGGAAACCTGGAAAAACATACTTTGTTTTCCATTTCTAAATTTGAATATTAATGAATCAGATATATTTAATTAATTATATTTATTGCTACTTCCACATCTTACTCGATTTTGTTGTATTCATTACTCATGAGCTAAAAATCTTCAATGTCTCTTAACAAGTTGTTTCTGATCCTTTCTCTTTCATGAATGAGATAAAAACTCTTATTTTTTCCTAATATCTTTATTTCGAATAAATTTGGTATTATATAATGTTATGATTGGTATCATTTTATACTTTTACTTAAATTACACCTATTCTAATATAAAGTAATTGCCCCTGCATTATGACTCTCCTATCACTGCGTAATCAACCACACCAGACTTCGTTTCTTGCAAGGCGCTGTTCGTGGGCAATCTGAGCCGGCTTCAACGGGGAAGAGGCGAGGCTCGTGCTTCCGCCCCAGGCACCAGGTCGCCCTGGTCCTGGCTGCTACAGGGGGGCCTCTTGGGAGTCTGGTGTGTGGTGTCTCGTGCCTGCTCTCTCTGGCTCCTTGCTGTCCAACAGGCCAGCTCACTTGTCCTTCAGACAGTACGCAGAAGCGTTCAGAGACTCATATCATCTCCATAACGAGCTTTCTGATAGGTTGGAGCTGCCATTACATCACTTTGCCGCCTTTTGTTATCCCAGACATGTCTGAAGACCATTTCATACGCAAGGAAAGAGACTCTGCCGTTAGATAGGAGTGTCTTCAAAGTCTCATCACAAAAGATATGTTTCTAGGAAAGAGTGAAGGTTTGTGACTAATTTTACATTAAACCACACCTATTTTCCTCATGTTTACTTAAGCCTACTACTCCTTTGTTAATTTCTTTAAAAATTCTCCAAGTTTTTTGCTCTCCGTATTCCGTCATAGGTGAGTGCCTCTTACCATGGGGAAAACATTCCAAGACCCCCAGTGGATGTCTGAAACTGTGACTAATACTATATACTATATACTACCATGTATATACTATGTTGTATCCTAGACTTATATAGTTATGATAAAGTTTAATTTATACATTAGGCACAATAAGAGATTAACAACAATAGTAATAAAATAGAATAATTAGGTAAAATAAGGGTTACTTGAACACAAGCACTGCGATACCACAACAGTCCATCTAACAACTGGGGGGGCCACTAAGTGACTACCGGGTGGGAGCTTGCACGGCACGGATGTGCTGGACAAAGGGAAGGAGCACGACAGCGTGAGATTGCATCACGCTACTCAGAACAGTGTGAAATTTAAAACTTATGAATTGTTTGTTTCTATAATTTTCCATTTAATATTTTTGGACTGAATGCAGGTATCTGAAACTGTGCAAAGCAAAACTTCACGTGGGGTTGGGGGACTAATACATCTTACATACACAAGGGAGCTGGCTTAGCTTTGTTACACACACTGAATAGTTTTTTCTCTCTCACACAAGAGGTAAGCCCTTTACGTTGTCCACATGGCAGAAATTGTTTGTCATAGTTGTTGTCATATTGTTTTGTCAACTTCTAACTTATCAGCCTCGGTAAAAAGTCTTTCACTAGTGAGTCACCTAGTACCTTACTTCTTAAGCCAGTTATCTCTTTGTTCTCTACATGAGCATTTGTAAAATTAGTTTATGTCTTTAATAATATTTTATTTCTGCTTTTAAATTTACCTTTTAAGATTTTTATTTTTACTATTAATAATTTCATAAAAGTATTGCCTGATTTGTTAGCTTTACATAACATTCCTTTAGTCTAAATTGTTATAGATAAAGAATTAATAAATATACTATCCTTACTATTGTCTTTTTCCTTCTTTTCTCTCTAATTTTATTAGTTGTGCTATTTCTACCTGGTTAAGAAAATAACATTTATATTCTTCCTTGCTAACCCTAAATTCCATGCTTGATTTAGTCATATTGCTAGAGCTAAATTCAGGCATACCTCAGAGATATTGCAGGTTTGGTTCTAGACTACCACAATAAATGGAATGTTGAAATAAAGCTAGTCACATAAATTTTGATTTCCGAGTGCATATAAAGTTCTGTTTGCACTACGTTGTGGTCTATTGTTTAATAGCATCATGTATAAAAATGTTCATACCTTAATTTAAAAATAATTATTGCTAAAAAATGCTAACAATCATTTCCACCTTCAGGAAGTCGTAATCTTTTTATTGGTGGAGAGTCTTGCTTCAGTGTTGATGTAGCCATCAACGTCTGATCACCACTGATCAGGGTAATGGTTGCTGAAGCTTGGGACGACTGTGGCAATTTCCTAAAATAAGACAGTGAAATTTGTTACATTGGTTAACTCTACTTTCATGAAAGATTTCCCTATAGCATGTGATGCTGTCTGGTAGCCTTTTACCCACAATAGAACTACTTGCAAAATTGGAGTCGATCCTGTCAAACCCTGCTGCTGCTTTATCACTTTTATGTAATATTCTAAATCATTTATTGTCATTTTAAAAAGTTAACATCTTCAGTAAAAGTAGACTCCATTTCAAGAAACTACTTTCTTTGCTCATCCCAAGAAGCAACACATCCATGCAAGTTTTATCATGAGATCGCAGCAATTCAGTCACATCTTCAGACTCCACTTCTAATCCCAGTTTTCTTGCTGTTTCCACTACATCCAAAGGGACTTCCTCCACCAAAGTCCTGAACCCCACAAAGTCATCCATGAAGGTTGGAATCAGCTTCTTCCAAACTGCTGTTAATGGTGACATTTTGACTTCCTTCTACAAATCACAAATGTTCTTAATGACATCTAGAGTGTTGAATACTTTCCAGATTTTCAATGGACTTTGCCCAGATGCATTAGAGAAATCACTGTCTATGACAGCTATAGCATTATGAAATGTATTTCTTAAGTAATAAGACTTGAAAGTCAACATTACGTCTTGATCCATGGGCTGCAGAATGGATGTTGTGTTAGCAAGTGTGAAAACATCATTCATCTCCTTATACATTTCCGTCAGAGCTCTTGGGTGACCAGGTGCATTGTCAATGAGCAGTAATATTTTAAGAAGATTTTTTTTTCTCCTGAGCAGTGGGTATCTACAGTAGTAGTAAATATTGAGTAAACCATGCTGTGAATAGGTATGCTCTCATCTAGGCTTCTTGTTACATTTATAAAGCACAGGCAGAGTAAAATTAGAACATTTCTTAAGGACCCCAGGATTTTCAATACGGTAAATTAGCATTGCCTTTAATTTACAATCGCCAGCTGTACTAGCCGCTAACAAGAGAGTCAGCCTGTTCTTTGAATCTTTGAAGGCAGGCATTGACTTCTCCCTAGCTATGACAGTCCTAGATGGCATCTTCTTCAAACAGAAGGTGATTTTATGTGTATTTAAAAAATCTTTCCTTTACTGTATCCACTTTCATCAATTACTTTGACTAAATCTTCTGGATAACTTGTTGCAGATCTACTTTGCACTTTTATGATATGGTGATTACTGTTTTCCTCAAACCTCATGAACCAACCTCTGCTGGAGTCAAACTTTTCTTCTGCGCTTTTTCATCTTTCTTAGCCTCTATAGAATTTGAAGAGAGTATGGGCCTTGCTCTGGACAAAGCTTTGCGGCTCTAGCAAATGTTGTGGCTGGTTTGATCTGCTGTCTAGACCACTCGAACTTTCTCCATATAAGCAATCAGGCCATTTCACTTTCTTACCATTGGTGTGTCCACTAGAGTAGCACTATTAATTTTTTTCAAGAATGTTTCCTTTGCATTCACAACGTGGCTAACTGTTTGGAGCAAGATGCCTGGCTGTAGGCCTGTCTTGGCTTTCAACAAACCTTTCTTATTGAACTTAAATCATTTCTAGCTTTTGATCTGAAGGGAGATATGTGCGACTCTTCCTTTTACTTGAATTCTTAGAAGCCACTGTCAGGTTATTCATTGGCCTATTTTCAACGTTGTTGTGTCTGAGGGAATAGTGAGGCCCAAGGAGACAGGAACAATGGGAGAATGACCAGCTGGCAGAGCAGTCAGAACACAGAACTTGGAAATTAAATTCACTGTCTTATATGGGCACGGTCTGTGGGTCCCGACAATTACAATAGTAACATCAAAAATAACTGAGCACAGACCATCATAACAGATATAATAATAACAAAATAATAAAAACGAAAATTACCAAAATCGAACGCAGAGACATGAAGTAAGCACACGCTGTTGGAAAAATGGCACAAATAGACTTGCTGGTGGCAGGGTGGCCACAAACCTTCAATTTGTAACAATTGCAATATCTGCCAAGCACAATAAAACAAAGCACAATTAAAGGAGGCATGCCTGTATATTTAATACCCACTCTTAGTTCTTGCATAATAATTTTCCTCATTATCTTTCTTAAAGTCCATCTTTTATCATTTCCTAGAGAAGGATGAAAAAGAAAAATATTTTCTGTATTTGTGCCTATCTTAGTGTTTGGTCAGTGTCTTTGTTCCTTAAAGATGTTTTATTGGGTTACAGTTTATTTTTCTAATGGCTGTATAAATGTTATTCACCAATGTTCTAGCATTAAATGGAGAAATCTGAGCCTAGAGTGATTTTTGTCTGTGAAATTGATTTGATTTTCCTGCTTGGATACTGAAAAAGCCCTTACTTTATATTTAAAATACAAAGCTCTTAGTAGAATATCTTTGCATTACTATTTTTTTTTATTTATTCAGGATATTATGGGGGTACAAACATTTTGGTTAAAACATGCACCACATGTACCTGCATTAACTATTAAACCTCAAAATTCCCTATATTACAGTGGTCTCCTTCAGTATGTAGCACTAAATCATCTTTTATTTTAGATAATTTTGTATTGAATTATAGCTTGATTTTTTTTCATTGGAGACTGTTTTTTGCATATGTTGGTTCTTTTGTATATTGTTCTACAATTTCCTCTCTGGTATTTGTTAACACTTGACTTTAAATTTCTATTTCTTCTTTTCTTTTATTCATTTCATTGATTCTTTTTCTCTCTTTCTTTATTTCATTTTTTTCTTCTATTTCTATTTTTTAATCCCTTGCTTTGATTTCCATAGTGACAATTATTCTTTCCTCTTTTTTCAATTGGATGTTTTTTGTGACTATTTTTTTTTAGGTATTTCATCTTATTTCTGTCAGCTCATATTTTATCTGCTTCTGTTTTCTTCATCTCTTGCCTGAATTTTCAGAATTCTCCCTGTGATCTTTATAGAGCTACTTGCTTTGTAAATTATATTTAAGTTTATAACAAAATATCTGTTAACCATATTTAGCTTATCTTTGGCATTTTTTTGGTAAGTGGTCTTCAAATAAGTATAATTTCTTTTGGGGATGTCAAAACAGCTGCCCAACGTGATTTACAGATTCAGTAATACCCCCATCAAAATACCAATGTCATATTTCACAAATCTAGAAAAAATAATTTTATGCCTCATTTGGAAGCAAAAAAGAACCTGAATAGCCAAAGCAATCTAAAGCAAAAAGAACAAATCTGGAGGTATCACATTACCTGACCACAAATTATACTATAAGGCTATAGTAGCCAAGACAGCATGATATTGGTATAAAAGGAGAGACATAGACCAGAATAGAGAACCCAGAAATAAAGCCATCTACCTACAACCAACTTATCTTCAACAAAGCAGACAACAATACACACTGGAAAAAGGAATCCCTATTCAATAAATGGTGCTGTGAAAACTGGATAACCACATGCAGATGAATGAAACAGGACCCCTATCTTGTACAATATACAAAAATTAATTCAAGATGGATAAAAGGCCTAAATGTAAGGCATGAAACCATAAAAATTCTAGAAGAAAACATAGGAAAAACACTTCTGAACATCAGCCTAGGCAAAGAATTTATGGCTAAGAACCCAAAGGTAAATACAACAAAAGAAATAAATGGGACTTAATTAAATTAAAAAGCTTCTGCACAGCGAAGGAATTAATCTACAGAATTAATAGACAACTTACAGAGTGGGAGAAAATATTTTAAAACTATACCACCAAATAAAGGGCTAATATCCAGAATCTACAACGAACTCAAACAAATCAGCAAGAAGAAAACAACCTCATTAAAAGTGGGCAAAATACATTGACATAATTTTTTCAAAAGAAGATAGATAAATGGCCAACAAATATATTGAAAAATGCTCAACATCACTAATCATCAGGGAAATGCATATTAAAACCACAATGTGATGCCACCTTACCCCTATCAGAATGGCCATTACTGAAAAGTCATAAAACAATAGATCTTGGGTAGATGTGGTGAAAACAGAACATTTATACACTGCTGGTGAGAATGTAAATTAGTACAACCCTTTTGGAAAACAGTATGGAGATTCCTCAAAGAAATAAATGTAGACTTACCATTTGATCTATCAATCCCACTATTGGGTATCTACCCAAAGGAAAAGAAGTGATTTTATCAAAAAGATACCTGCATTCAAATATTTGTACAATTTGCAATTGCAAAGAAGTGGAAACAATCTAAGTGCTCATCAATCCATGAATGCATAAAGAAAATGTGTGTGTGTGTGTATGTGTGTGTACACCATGAGTACTATTCAACCATAAAAAGGAATGAAATTAATGTGTTTTGCAACAACTTGGATGGAAACAAAGACTATTATCCTAAGTGAAGTATCTCAGGAATGGAAAAACCAACAGCACATGTACTCTCTAATAATCAGGAGCTAAACAACGGGCACACATGAGCACAAAGAGATGTAAAGGATATTGGAAACCAAGAAGGGGGCAAGGTGGAAGGGGTTGAGGGTAAAAACCCACCTATTGAGTACAATGAACAGTATTCTGGTGATGGGAACACTAAAAACTCCAACTTAAGCATTATACAACGTATCCATAATCCAAGGCACCCCCTTAATATTTTGAAATTTAGATTCTTCCAACAGACTCCTGGAATTGATAAATATTCAGCAAAGTCTCGGGTTACAAAATCAAGGTTCATAAATCAGCATTCCTATACACCAACAACAGTTAAGCTGAGAATCAAATAAAAAACTCAGTACCTTTCACAATAGCTACAAAGAAAATAAAATACCCAGGAATATATTTAACCAAGGAGATGAAAGATCTCTACAAAGAGAACTATGAATCATTGAGGAAGGAAATTGCAGATGATGTAAAAATATGGAAAAACTTATTATGCTCATGGATCAGCAGGATCAACATTGTTAAAATGTTTGTACTACCCAAAGTGATTTACAGATTCAATTCAATCCCCATCAAAATACCAATGTAATTTTTCAGAAATCTAGAAAAATAATTCTACGCTTCGTATGGAACCAGAAAAGAGCCCTAATAGCCAAAGCAAACTTCCGCAAAAGGAAGACATCTGGAGGCATCACTTTACCAAACTTTAAGCTATACCACAAGGCTGTAGTAACCAAAACAGCATGGTACTGGCACAAAAATAGACATAGACCAATGGAACAAAACAGAGAACCCAGGTATAAAACCATCCACATATTGTCATCTGATCTTTGACAAGCAGACAGCAACATACACTGGGGAATAGAATCCTTATTCAATAAATAGTGCCGGGGAAATTGGATAGCCACACGTAGAAGATGAAAACAGGATCCATATCTCTCACCACTCACAAAAATTAATTCAAAATGGATAACAGACTTAAATGTAAGACATAAAAGCCTGAGAATTCTAGAAGAAAATGTTGGTGGATGTCTGCTTAGGCAAATAATTTATGAAGACCCCAAAATTCAGAGCAACAACAAAAATAAATAAATGGGACTTGATTAAGTTAAAAAGCTTCTGCACAGCCAAGAAAACAATCAACAGAGCAAACAGACAACCTACAGAATGGGAGAAAACATTCACATGCTATACATCTGATAAAGGGCCAGTGAACAGAATCTACAAAGACCTCAACCAAATTAACAAGAAAAAAAAAATCAAATAACCTCATTAAAAAGTGGGCAAAAGACATGAACAGAAGCTTTTTTAAAGAAGATAGATTAATGGCTAATAAACATATGAAAAAATGTTCAATGTCACTAATCATCAAATAAATGCAAATTAAAACCACAATGAGAAATCACCTAACCCCAGTGAGAATGGCTTTTATCAAAAGGTCCCAAAACAATAGATGCTGGTGTGGATGTAGAGAGAAAGGAACACTTGTACATGCTGGTGGGACTGCAAACTAGCGCAACTTCTGTGGAAAATAGTACAAAGATTCCTCAAAGAACTAAAAGAAGACCTACCATTTGATTCAGCAATCCCACTATTGGATATTTACTCAAAGAAAAAAAGCCATTTTATCAAAAAGACACCTGCACTTGAATGTTTATTGCAGCACAATTCACAATCACAAAGATGCAGAATCAACCCAAGTGCCCATTAAATCATGAGTGGATTAACAATGTATATGTGGTATATGTACACCACGGAGTGCTCCTCAGCCACTCACAAGAAAATGAATTAATACCTTTTGCAACAATCTGGATGGAGCTGGGGACCATCCTCCTAAGTGAAATATTGCAAGAATGGAAAAACAAACACCTCATGTACTCAGTATTTAATTGGAACTAACCGATTAGCACTCATGTGCACAGGTGGATGTAAAACTCAATGGAAATCATGCAGGTGAGAGGGGGGATGAGTGGATGGGTGAAACCGTAACTAACGGGTACAACGTACACTATCTGGGTGATGGGCACATTTATAACTTTGACTCAAGCAGTACAAAAGCAATCCATGTAACCAAAACATTTGTACTCCTGCGATATTCTGAAATTAAAAAAAAATATTTTAAACAAAGAATTGAAAAATTAATAAATAATATTTAAAAAGTATAATTTCCTGATTTATTTTTCATATAGTAGCCTTCTAAATATGCTGTGTGACTTCCTTTTTGTTAGTCATATTTGACTGTGGAAATTTTTCTGGGTAAGCTGTTAGTTATGCCAAGATTCCTTAGAGAGAGTGTGTTCTTCCAGGCTGTCTGGTATTCACGGCCCGCAGTGTCTTCTCATTTGATGCCTCAAATGCAGATGACTTCATTAAAATATTTTTTGTTTTGCAATAGCTTGATTCTCTAGCTCCTCTCAAACTCTGAAGACAACCCTATCTATCCCAGTTTGTATACCTTTTACTGCAAACAGTAAATAAATATTTGGTGCATGGGTGTCTTCTCTGCACCTTTAGTATGTATACTTTTGCTGGTGTTTTCTGAGATTCTCTTATTTGTTCTTCCCTCATCTCACTTTGTGTTTTTTTTTTTTGTTTTGTTTTGTTTTCACTTCCTTTCACATTGTTTCTACCATCTTTTAGCTGTGACACATTAAAACTGCAGACTGTATGGGTTGACTATTACCTAGTTCCACCAAAAATATAATGTGTATAGTTTTATATTTTTTATTATTTTGGTTATATTTTTATGCATGAAAAGTACCCCAAAAATGTTAAATTTTGAATCCATGTCCCTGTTGAAAATCAAGAAATGTAGTATTAATAATGTTTTTTGTACAAATGAGGCAATTAGAGCATACAGAATTTAAGCTATGCACCAAATTAGGCAATCAGTAAGGAGCAGAGCTAGGATTCTACTCAGGGAATCTAGTCCCAGAAACCACACTCATGAACATATACAATATTTCTGAAAAATGCAAGTATGACTCTAGTTCTAGGTTAAAATGATTACTTTAAGTAATGCAAAATATTTTTCTGAAAGGAAACAGAAAATATTCATACAGATTATAATTTATTTTAAGAATTCTCTAATTTTTCTTACCTGGAAATTGCACTAATAGTCATTGAATGTTACACAAACTAGAAAAACTAGATGTGTATATGAATATATACCTACATTTTAATTTATATTTTATATAAATTTAAATCAAATTTTTGACAAAATATTAAATGTACTTATCTTTTGGCAATGGATAAATATTGTTTAAATGTTGTTTCAAAGGAAATGCATTTTGTTTTTACTCAGGTATCATTTTTATGGTCCTACTGATAACCTAGTCTTTTTATTTTGCTCATTTTTTCATTGAAAAAAAGATCACTAAAGTTTTTTTTTTCTGTTTTTCATTTTCTATATGTTATGTTCTCTGTTCTATTATTCAATTTCTTTTTCAACTCTTTCTTTTCTATGTGTTCTAAAAAGCTGATTGAGAATTCTGTCACAAGTTTATGCTATTTCTTTTAAAAACTCACTCCTTTTTTAGTGTTTACATTTACAGCTACTAGGAGAATGTCTTTCCATTTATTGCCTTTGATATTAAAGAATAAAACTTCTGTTTATTTCACTTTACTGTTACTTTTTTTCTTCTTTATATTTCTCTTTATTACTTTTGAATGGATGTCACCTACGAGATCTGTGAGGCAATTTTACATTTATTTATTTCCTACATCTCATTCTACTATGACAGTTTACTTTCTTATGCTTTGAAATAGAACTTTCTTATCATCAAACACAGAATAAGTAAGTTGCAAACAGTCTTTTATACTTTTTAAAATAAATAGAAATGAGTATTTTGAATTTTTAAAAAACTTACACTCATATTTCTTATTTTACTTTCTATAGTTAAATGTATTGTCGAGTGACAGAAAACTCAAAGGGATTTCTTTAACATAAGGTCTTTTTTTAAATAAATGTTAGATTCAATGAACTTTAAACAGCTTGACTAAATATTAAACAATTGACCAGCTTTTGTTAGCTCAATGTACATGCTAAATCTTCTTAAGACATTTCCACGGCTGGATCATCATTCCTAAAAATGTAACTCCTACTAGCAACATTGGTTTATGTATTTTTCTACTTGTTTATAATATTTCATATATAAATAAATTTAAAACACTGTTATTTTCAAATTCCACAAAACTATAATTTATGATAATTTAGCTACTTTTGTCTAAGTCATTACAAAATTAATTATTACTGAAAATGTCACAAATGCCACTACTAAAACAATCATATATATTTACTCAATTTGTGTGTAGAATATTTTTGGGGGATTGGAATTATAAGAGAGTTAGAATTTATACTGAGATAATTTATACATATTTAGTGGTAAATGATTCCTTATAAGGAAAAATCATGGGTATTAAAACTGACAGTGTGGAATCCCCATGAGACATATATGATGCCTCAAAGATAGCCATTCAGAAAAAGTGAATTTTGATGTAGATTTCTGAGGTAAAGGAAAGACTCAAGACTGTTTTAACTTAATGATAACCAACCTTGTATTTTCCCTAAGACAGCAAATCCATTAAGAATACTAATGATTATAACCCAATTTTATTTTAGAAATAAGTCTTCAATTATTATTAAGTTAGATTTCTAAAATTGGGTATATGCATTATTTTATTAAATCTTAATCACTGAAAGATTTATTTCTTGTGGTAGTAATTGTGTTGTGGTAAGTGAAGTTTTGACTATTATTTCAGAAATCATATTATTAGCATGCATTGCCATTTCTGGCTGCAATACCAGGCTTCACTACACTTTTTTCAAAACATGAAACAAGATATTTTCAATTAGAATATGGTTTGCCTTTCTTTGTCTAATATTATTAATTGAGCAGTTAATATGACCAGCTCCTTAATATGTTTTTTAAATAAGTATTTATCAAGATGAAAAAGTGAAACAATAAATTTTAAATTTAAGCTTGACATTGAAAGGATTATTCACTATGATCAAGGGAGATTTATCCCTGGGATGCAAGGATGCAAATCAATAAACATGATTCACCATATTAACAGAATGAAGGACAAAAGCCATATGATCACCTCAATAGAGGCAGAAAAAGAATTGGACAAAATTCAACATCCTTTCACAATAAACACTCTCAACAAAATAGATACAGAGACAATGTTCCTTTAACACATTAAAGTTCATATATGACACCCACAGCAAACATCATCCACATCAGTGAAATACTGAAAGATTTTCCTCTAAGATCATTAGCAAGACAAGGGTTCTCACTCTCAACGCTTCTATTGACATAGTACTGGAAGTCTGAGAAACAGCAATTAGACAAGAAAAAAAAAAGACATCCAAATAGGAATGGAAAAATTGAAATTGTCTCAGTTTGCTGATGATATGATCTTATATATGGAAAATCCTGAAGACTTGTTAAAGAAAATAATTTCTGAACCTTCTAAATTTATTATGCCAAGGGAGAAATTACACCTTAGAGACTAGGTCAGGTAGCATGTTTGCAATTCTGCTCCTTAGATTATAGATTAGCTCTCTTCCTCATTCTTGTTCTGTAAATAATTAGGAGAGACCAGAGACCAAACCTCTCCCCCTTCCAATGGCTGATCTTTGTTATAGATTAATGCCCTCCTTTATTGTCCTATTCCTAACTCAGAACAGATGGCATCCAAGACCCCATGGGGGTCTTCAGTTTGGAAGGTTAAATATACCTCTCCCAAAAGAAAAAGACTACTTCAACTAATCAGATAGTTGTAACTATGTATTAAGCCTGATGTAGAAAGATGTTGAAATTCTGTTAAGTTTGTCTAAACTTTGTCTATATAAATGATCGCAAACTTCTATACTTTAGAACACTGACTTCCATTCTTTGGAATTTGTGCTTTCTGGGCAGCCCATGCTCAAACTTTGCACTTGAATAATCTCTCTTTAAATAGGTTCTGATTATTTTAATTATTTTTGGTTGACAGACTCCACCAAAAATTTATTAGAAATGATAAAGGAATTCAATAAAGTTTCAGGATATAAAATCAACTAACAAAGAGCAGTAGTGTTTCTATACACTAACAATGAACTATTTGAGAAAGAAATAGAGAAAACATTTTCATTTACAATAACATCAAAAAATACCAAAGAGTAAATTTATCCAATGAAGTGAAAGATCTGTATACTGAAAACTATAAAATGTTGACGAAATAAATTGAAGAAACAAATACACCATATTTGTTGATTAAAAGATTTAATATTGGTACAATATCTACACTATGCAAAGTGATCTACAGATTCAGTGCAATCCCTATAAAAATTCCAATTTTTTTTCATCGAAATAGAAATAAAGCCCTAATATTTGTATGGAACACAAAAGACTGAATAACCAAAGCACTCTTGACTAAAAAGAACAAAGACAGGGACATCATACTATCAGATTTCAAGGATATTACAAAGCTATACAACAAAAACTGTATGGCACTGGCATAAAAGCAAATACATCAACCAATGGAATAAAAATAAGGAGCCTAGAAATAAACCCACATGTCTATAGTCAATTGATTTTTGACAAAGGTGCCAAAAAACACACAATGGAGAAAAGGCAGTCTCTTCAATAAATGGTGTTGAGGAAACTAGATATTCATATACAAAAAAATAAAAATAGACATTTATCTCATCCCTTATACAAGAATTGATTCAAAATGGATTAAATACTTAAATAAAAGACATGATGCTATAAAAGTACTAGAAGAAAACATAGAGGAGAAGCTCCATGACATTGGTGTAGGTGGCGGTTTTTGAGTGTGACCCCAAAAGCACAGGCAACAAAAGCAAAAGTAGACAAATAGGATTGCATTAAACTAAAAAGCTCTACATATCAAAGGAAACAATTAGCATAGTGAAGATACAATCCACCGATTGGGAGAAAATATTTACAAATCATTCATGAGATAAGAGACTAACATCCAAATTATATAAGGAACTCAAACTACAAAATAACAAGAAAACAAATAACTCTAATTTAAAAAATAGGCATTCCTGTGCAATTAAAAAAATAAATAAATAGACAAAAGACCTGAATAGACATTCCTCAGAAGAAGATATATAAATGGCCAACAGATATATGAAAAAATGCTCAACATCCCTAATCATCAGAGAAATTCAATTTAAAACCACAATGAGATACCACCTCATATGTGTTAGATTGGATATTATCAAAAAGAAGAAAGATAACAAGTGTTAACAAGACCATGGAAAAAGTAAACTCTTGTAAACTGTTGGGTGGTATTGCAAATTAGTATGGGCATTTTGTAAAACAATATGCAGTTTCCTCAAAATCTAAAAATAGGATTACCATATGATCCAGCAATCCTACCTCTGGGTATATATCCAAAGGAATTGAAATCAGTATGTTGAAGAAATGTCTGTATCCCGTGTTCACTGCAACATTATTCACAATAGCTAAGATACGAAATCAACTTAAGTGTCTATCAACAGATAAGTGGATTTTAAAAATGTGATATAGATACATAATAGAATACTATTCAGCCTTTAAAAATGCAGGAAATTAGGTCATTTGTGACAACATGGATGAACCCAGAGACATTATGCTAAGTGAAATGAGCCAGGCACAGAGAAAAATACTGTGTGACCTCACTTATATATTAAATCTAACAAAGTCTAATTCATAGAAGTAGAGAGTAGAATAACGGTTACCAGAGTCTGCGGGATGAGGGTGGCCTTGGATAGGGGTGAGGTTGGTCAAGGGGTACAACGTTTCAGTCAGACAGGAAGAAAAAGCTGGGGCTCTATTGCACAGCATGGGGACTGTAGTTAATGATAATATATTATGTGTTTCAAAATAGCTGAAAGATTGTATTTTAAATCTTCTCACCACAAAGAAATGATAACTATTTGAGATGATGGATATGTTAATTAACTTAATTTGATCATTCCAAAATGGGTACATGTATCAAAACACCACACTGCACCCCATAAATATATACAACTATTATTTGTAAATTTAAAATAAGACCTAAAAAATAAATTTGTCCTTGGAAATAAAATATATATATTTTATATGTGTGTATATACATACATATAAACATGTTACTTAAAGATACATATTACTGCAAAGATAAAAACTTTTGATAGTTTGAATAACAAATATAGCTTAGTGTAGCATAAATAAGTTGGAAAGCCATATGAGTAATTTACTAATAATGCAGCATAAAAATGAATGGATGGAAAATGTGAATAAAAAGTTATAGAATTTAGAGAATCAATTCATAAATCTGAATGTCTTTATGGGGGAGTTTAGGCGGAAATAATGGAAAAAGTAAAAAGGTAAAGAACCACTGTAAGGAATGGTACACGGAAATTTCACATAATTGAAGAAAAACATGTTTTAAAATTTAGAGTCCACTAAGTGCCAAGCAAAACAAATTAAACACTTCCCATTTAAGACTTCCAGAAAAAAAAAAGATGTGAAAATAAGAATCACACACTTAATTATCAAATTCAGAGGCTAAAAATCAATAGAGTATCTTTGTTTTGCTGAGGGAAAATTACACTGAAAAGACACACTGCGTACAACAAAAATTTGAAATAAGGTAAAGATGCTCTTAATCATTCTAGGACCCAGAAGTTTCACTACCCACAGAGATTTAACAAAAAGAATTGGCAGTATGTATACTACAGGTAAAAATAATCCAGGATAAGACAGTAGGGTAAAAGAAGCAATTAAAAATATAAAGAACAAAACACACAATAAAGTAGCAGAAAAAATTCTAAATATATTTGTATTTACATTATATGGGAGTCACTGAGTATATTGATTAGTGTGTTTTTTCTTTTTACGTTTTCTGTCTCCCCCACCCCTCCTTAAGGCCCCAGACCGATCCAGCCTGACAAATAAACAAATAAATGACATAAAACACAATTGTAAAGTTATATATCATTTAAAAGAAATAATTAAACATGTCAACTGTATATTTCTTATTTACGTATAAAAAAGGCCTAAATGATATACACAGAATCCCATTCCTTGCTATTTCAGTGTTCCCATTCTGTTTCTTCAGGGTCGTCTCCACTCTCAGCCATAACCTCCTCACATGGCCCCAAGATGATCTCACAACTCCTGAGGGTAATTGTGCCTTTTTAACATACAAAAAGAAAATCGCATTCTTTTAATCCAAAATCTTATTATTCCTACCTGTCCTCTTTTTTACTTTGAGCCATCTCTGAATCAATCACATAAACCACTCTGATTCCATCTTTACAGGTAGAGGTAGGGTCAACCCTATCCAAACCACAGGCACGACATATTTGGGGTATTGTTGGTAGGATGAAGGGCATAATGGATATGGGGAGAAACCCACCAAAATCTATTACTAGACTCAACTACTAAAGATAGAGACTCTCAGGGTGGATTAAAAATGCTGAAATCAGAATGAGTTTTTTTATAAGAGAAATATGTGATCACTACGCTTGAATTATGTGAACTCATAATAGAAAACAATATACTAAGCAAATGCTAGCTGAGAACAGTAGATGTGATAATAGTAACCCATTAGAGCACAACTCTAACCATAAAGTTCAAAACATTATAAAGGAAAAAGAGATACTTCATATTGATAAGTGGTAATCCAGAAAGTAGATGTAATAATACTAAATCTTCATTATGACAAGCATAGTTAAAAAACTCATGAGGCCTAACTCATAATCTTCTATATCATAATTTATATAAATAAAAAATATATATATATATGTAAAAAAACCCAGGGTCATTTCTCATTTTCTGCATCTAATCTCTGCCAGGCTCTATGGAAAATTTGACACCCCAAGTCTACCACCTTATACTTACTTTTCACATTATTTGCTTTATTTTCCACCATAATATGTATAATAATCCCACGATCTATACATTTACGTATTTGCTTGTCTCATTCACTTTATTAGAATATAAATTGCGTTCCTAATTGCTAGAACAGTACCTGCCATTTGATACATAATAATAAATATTTGTTAAATAAAAGAATAAATAAAACAGAAACTAAAGTAAGAATGTAGGGAATTTGAATCAAACATTGCAAAATTTACTTAGAAAGATAGATTCTTTTCAAACAAATTATTCAAATATTGGCCATATATTAAGCTAAATAGGAAACATTAGCAAATTCCAAAAGTTATCATTTAGGGCATATTTACTGACTACTGTATAATAAATTTAAAAATCAACAAAAATGACAATTTCTGTAGTCTCTAATTGATAAGAATAGAAAACTTTTTATGTTAGATTTAAGAGGAAAAAAATAAAAATTATTCAGTACTTAGAAATGAATGTCAATGAGAGAAATAATAAAACCTATGACATAAGAACAAATTGGTACTCAACATTAAATGCATTTATTATAAATAAAAATACTTTAATTTTTAATTGAATTGCATAAAGAAAAAAATAATGATGTAATAAATAAAAAATAATAGAGGGATAATATAACAAAGGTAAAAGCAGCCGATAAGATATCATGACAGGCATACAGTGAAGTTCACAAGTAAAGCAAATGCTAATGCCAGAAAAATAGACCAAATTTGATAAGTATAATTAAGAAACTTATAGAGAAGCAGCTAATACACCACCAAGGGACATATTAAAAGAGTTACCTAATTTTAGATCTAAAGGAGATTTACAAAATTATAAGCAACTACTAAGGACAACCCTTTTGAAATAAATGTGAACAAGAATATATGAGGATGATATTTTATTAAAAAATTCAAATATTGGTTAACATACAACAAGAAACAGAACACTTGCATAAACCAATAGTTATAAAAAAAGTTCAAATTGTATATCAAATGTTTCCACATTTATTTCTTGGCCCCTAACAAAGGACTAATCCAAAACTTTTCCAGGCCCACTTAAAAACAAAACATAAAAGCACCAATAAATTGATGTTATTTTTAAGCTAATAAATTTGCATTTATTCAGCAAAAGAAAATAAATACATCCTCTATGCCTTATTTTTTCACTTGTAAAATGAGGATAATGGTAGTATATTCCTCATAAAGTTGATTGTTGTGAAGATTGTGTGAGCAAATCAATATGAAGCACTTGAGAAGTGCTTAGCAGTGTGCAATGCTTGATCGAGTAAACACCATATAAATAATAGATTTGTAAAGACTTTAAAGTTTTCTTCTATTTTGTTTTTTGTTGTTGTTTTTGTTTTTCTTTAACTTTATAATCTACTTGATATTCGTTTCTGAGTAGGATCTGAGGCAGGGATACATTTTTCCTCCCTCTCTCCCTTCCTTTCTTCCATGGAGAATCCATTGTGCAGTCACCATTAGTTGAATATTCCATCCTTTCCTCAGGTATTGAAATACTATCTCTTTCATAAGTAAAGTGTTTATACATGAGTGAGGCTATTTCTCTACTCTCTCTTGTGTTCCATTGATTTATATCTCTTTTTTTTATAGTGATAACTCAGTTATTAACACAAATTTTATTAACTGACAAGGAAAATTTCGTTATCTTACTTCTCATCAGTTTTTTTCTTACCATTACTTTTCTTTTGGAAGAGTAAGATACGAATGTCATATCCATTAGTTAAGCTAATGTAACTTTTTACATATCTACACATCAGGATAACCATCATCTAGACCAAGACAGAGAATGATTTTGTTATGCATATACCTGATACATATTCCAAGTTTATAAAACCCCTTCCCATTACAGAAGCAACCATTATTTTTTTCTAAAACATGGGTTGTTTTGCTTGTTTTTTAACTTTGTATTAAGTAGAATTATATGTATTTCTTATAGTTTTGTTTGTATGTTTTTATTCTTTCATTTAACACAATATTTTTGAGATCCATCAATTTTTTGTTTGCTACAGGAATTAGTTTTTTTAAATTGCTAAATGATATCCCATATCCCATTGTGTGACTATACTACAGTTTGTCAATCAATTTGCCTGTTAATAGGTATTTAGATTGTTTCTAGTTTTCGACTATTTTAAATAATCGACACTAGGAACGTTCTCCTACAGGTACTTTTGTCGGCACATGCACTCATTTATCTTGGATATACACATAAAAAGGGAATTGCTGGACCATAAAATAGGCATATGTTTAATCAGAAACTTCTACACAGTTGTCCAAAATTGTTATATACTTTTACATTCCTAGCAGCAATGTATGAAAATTTAATTTTCTTCATATTTACATAAATATTTAACATAGGAAGTCATTTAATTTTTAATCATTCTGTTTTGTTTTAGCCAGTTCTTTCATTATAGCTTTTAATTTGTTTTTTTCTGAGAGCAACTTTTTATATACTTATTGGCCATTTTTGAATATATTTTTAATGAAATGTCTCCTTAGGTATTTGGCCCATTTTTAAATTGGGTTCATTTTCTTTTTCTTACTGACTTATGATTTGTTGTATGTATGTACATATATATTTTATATAATTTATAAATATATAATATACAACTCATAAATTTATATAGCTTATAAATTATTACAGAAATTATATAATGTATAAATTTATGGTGCTGAATATGATATTGAAACAAAAGGCTTTATGCAAAAAAAAGTTAGAATGTCATTGACACATTTAATTCACATTTATTGAGCATATAATGACTGATGACACACATGTTTGTTGAGCACTGACTCCAGGCACTGTACCAGGTACTCGGAATAAAGCAGAGAAGAACATGAAAGTAACCTCTGATCCCATGGAGCATGGGATGACAGACAGTAAACAAACAAACAAAAAATTAATACATAATTTTAATTAGCATATGTACTTAAACAAACTAACAGAAAATGTATAGGCTGCTCGTAGAGTGATTACCAAGCTAATGTATCCTAATGAAAGAGGTCAGGGACAATGTTCCCAACAAAACACAGGTTAAGGCACAGCCTAATCTGTGCCAAAGAAAAAATATGGCACAACGCTCGAGTTTTATACAGCGTAACAGAAAAGGCAGACACTAAACAGATAGTTCAATACCGGGTGATTAAATGTTGTGATAGCAGGGAGGCTCTCTGTATTATCCAAACACGTAGAAGTGACCCTTGACGTAGTTTAGTTAGAACTCTTATTGGAGGAAAGGATACCACAACTATGCTGAAAAGTATTTCAGACATTTTAGAGACAATTTCTGAATGCTGAATTTTTACTCTTACTTTACTTTCCTATTTTGCTGATTTATTTCCTCTAGATTTAGGAAATCTCATGGTACTTAAACGTTAGGTGTCTAGTATTATCCTTATGGTGCATTAATACTTCACAACAGAAACTATTAACCGCTGGGCTTGGGTACCATGCTGTTATTGAATTTAATGGACTTCGTGAGGGTAAACCGCCGACTAAGCAGACCACCGTTAAAGCAATATAAATGTATTTAATATACATTTTAATGAAATAGATTGATTTACTTTGGGGCTTTTGCATAATTTGGGGCATGTTTGTGTCAGTGTCACAATATAGTTTTGAACAGTTACAGAATTCTTATATTAAGAGCCTCTATTTGAATTCCATCTAGCCCCAGACTTTACATGCACACAACACGCAAGCTAAATTAGGGCCTGAGTTAATCACCTGGGTAATGCACAACTATTACCTGTTTCATATAATCATCAGAAACAGACTCAATTTGCTTTTTTGAAGTCTAAGATGATTAATTGTATTTTTGTGATTGAAAAGGTAAAATATTTTCTGTTATGGAGATTGACATTATTGGAGTTTTAAGGCTGTGCTCTTTCCTTCATCTGGAAACTCTTTAATTCAATAATGCCAACTGAGAGTAGCTTTCAAAGCGGCCTTTCCTCCCTGCTAAACTTTGTTTTATATCTAGCAGAGCGCTTGTTTCTGGAAGCAATATTTTTATTATGTGAGATTTCAAATTGTAAGTGTATTTTCATCTAATCATGTACCAGAGTGGAGTTAGTGGAATTAATTTTAAATGAAGAGAATCTTCTTTTTCAAAATGGATATAACTACTTCCTTAATTTAACAACATTTTGAAAATATTAGATACTTTTCTAATTTCTTAAAGAGTAAGATATTTTTGTTCAAGGCCTATGAAATAACGTTGGGGGAATAAATAAAATACATTTCCTCAATTTCAAATGTCTGTTCTTTAATTTAAACCGGTAACGTGTAATAAGCTTGCCGCATAATTATGATTGCTTTGGTTACTTCTATTTTCTGTATAATTCACATAAATTTTGAAAGCTGACACTATTTTACTATTTACAGTAAGGAACATATAAAACCCTGTTGTTATTTATAAATGATTTGTTTTTATGACTCAATGTCAAATAATTTCTTATTATGCCCAAATCAGTGCCAATGTTTTATATTACTTTTGCTTGACTTAGCTATAAATAAATATATGGAAATATTATTCAGGAAAATTTACCTGAATTAAAGTATCTTTCTGCTTACCATATCTGGGCCTGTGTAGCCAACACATAAACAGAGAAAGCAGCTGCAGGGAGTCACAAGTAGAATATTTTTAATTCTGATTTCAGCAGCCAGAGGAATGCCTTGAAGTGTTAGACCAGAAGACATCACTGAGGAAGGAATGTTGGAAGGCAAACACTACCCTTCCCACAGAACATGGACAACAAAACTGCTTAGCGCTCAGTTCAGATTGAAATGTGTAATGCAACCAGTTAGAAGGAGTATTAAAGATTTTAAAAGAGAGAAGCATCAGGGAGGAGGGCCTCTTCCTTACTATTGAAGTGAGGTTACTATGTTTTTTAAATCATAATAAATGGACATTGAGCAAAGCAGAGAAAAAGCCCCGTGTCTACAGCAGCCGGAAAAATTGCAAATGATGCACAAGTCAGAGGGGCTCGCTAAAGATAAAACAGATCTCAGGGGAGAAAGATAGCTTAAATAAAGATGAAGAAGTACTCGTTTCATAATCTAAATACACAGGGACGTCATCAATTTTGATAAGGAGGCCACACTTGGAGACGATATGCAGAATGCTTACAGGCAGAGACTAGAATCTACCTGCTGATATCCAAATCCACGCTTATCCACTTACAGTCCTGAGCTGTTTTCTAGTAAGTCCAATGCATACATTACTTATCTTTATTCTTTTTCAAATTAGGTTTACATATGTCTAAGATTTATATGTATACCATAAATCTGAGAGGATGTCTACCTGACCTGTATTGCATACCCGGATTCTGACATGTGGTAGGCATTCAATACGTATTTGTTTAGTGAATAAATAAATGGGTTATATTATATAATTTTTCATTAAATGAGATTTTATATTTATACCTATTGAATTTTAGTCATTCTATGTATTTGTCCTTTTGTTTTCAAATTTAGTAAAATAATCTATTAATCTAGCACATTAGTCCAGTCTTAATTCCCGTTATGTATGTAGATCTTACCTACTTGCCTTTCCATATATATACTTTCAACTGTTGTTTTTTTGCCTTAGGTCACCAAAAATGCCCTCCTTTCTTCTCATTCTGCCCCCAAAATTCCATATATCTTTTATGTAAAAATCTCATGCACTCTGTCATTACTGAACACTCATTTCCAAGCAATAATAATTATAATAACATTAAGATTGGATATGAAAGCACTTTAAAATGCAATACTTTCCTCTCACTTCACATTAAGTGTAATTATCCCTTTCTTTAAGCAAAAAGGTGATGTGAAGCACATGGTGTAAATAGACTTTCTAGTTTATTAGTTTGTATTTGTTCTGGGCATTTTCATTCCGTAGCATGTATTGCCACACAATAGTATATACACTTTTGTTTTTCTAGCACTACTTTTCACCTGCCACTCTGTCCTGTAAGTTCTACCAGGGTAGAAATATTTGTGTTCACTAATATGAACTAGTGAACCAAATGCTTAGAAAAGAGCCTGAAACATTCCCAGTATTCAGCAAATATTTTTTGAAAAAAAATGACCTGAGCCTCCTGCCTAAAGAACTCTCAATTCCTAAGTGGGATCCTCGAATGCAATTGGGTGCTTATATATGGTCACGCTGTGCTTGCAATGGTGGCCTAATTGTCATTGTATCCAATGTTACTGCTGATATAGAATGTAATTCTTCCTTTGCAATAACCACATCCCCTGACGTTTTTAAAAAACTAGGTCCAGAGCTGAACATTATTACATTATAAAGCCACTCAATTCTAGAGATAAAATGGACTCTGGTTTTATGCTACAAGTTTTCACCCTTCGAGTCTGTAAAATGAGAGTCGTTCATATTATTCATGTTGCTATTTTGTAAAGCAAACTTGTTTTTATTTTTTGTCAATGGTTTTTTGGAGTAGTCACTATACATTCTAATTTGGCAAAATTTTATATAAATCATAATGCAGGAATGATATATATTTTTCCACATTTCAGTGTTAAGATAATTTAAGAAAATATGGGCAACTATTGTAGGGCTGTAACTTTAGAGAGGGGATCAGAGGTGTGAGTATTGTGGTGTAACATTTGCCAGATCATTTGAGATCTCGTTAATGTAAGTATAATTATAAGCTAATAATTATTTTCTTCATTCAAATTGAGATATAAGTGCATTGTAAGTAAAGTTTCCCTTTTGTAAAGAAAGATGAACCAGAAAGTCGAGAAGTGTATAATTAAGGATAGGGAGTAGGTTATTGAGTTGATATTTTATTCATACCATTTCATGAACAATTTTAAATATTTGTACATTCTCAATTAAACATGAATTATCAGTATTGATTGATGGAA
>RJWJ010023264.1:0-26005 GCA_004363605.1 Indri indri
TAGCAAGACCCCATTACAAAAAAAAAAAAAAAGTAGCCGGTGGTGTACTCCTTCATTCTTGGGGGTCCTAAGGCTTGATAGTCCTGCCTGTGTGGACCTGCGGTAATCTGTATCTACTACTGGCCATGATAATATCAGGGGATGCCCCAGTGAGTTCCCCAGATTCCACCCATGTTCCTTGTAGCTCCGGTTTTGTGGTTCCGAGAATGATTTTTGCCAACATCATGGCCCCATTTTCTCCTGTGAAGGAATCTAGAGTGACCAGGTAGTTATGTCAGTGCCTCAGTGTCCACTTCAGGGGTACTACTATAGTGTTCCTTGGTGGAATTCTTCTTCCCTTGGATGCCAAATTCTTGATAGCAACAGGACCCAAAGTTGCAGGAGTAGGGTGGCAATTTTTTTTTTTTTGAGACAGTGTCTCACTCTTTCACCATGGGTAGAGTGCAGTGGTGTCGTCATAGCCCACTGCAACCTCAGACTCCTGGGCTCAAGCGATCCTCTTGCCTCATCCTCCCAAGTAGCTGGGACTACAGGCATATGCCACAATGCTCAGCTAATTTTTCTATTTTTAGTAGAGATGAGGTGTCCCTCTTGCTAAGGCTGATACTGAACTGATCTCAAGCAATCCTCTTGCCTCGGCCTCCCAGAGTGCTGGGATTACTTGTGTGAGCCGGGATTACAGGTGTGAGCCACCTCGGCCTGCCTGCAATTTTGTTTTTTGAAGTTGACAAGAAGATCCTTCTTGAAATGTTTTGCCTGGCAATCAAAATTTAAATATGTGCCACTACAACCAAGAATTAACATTATCATAAAAACAAAGTTAAAAAGTCATGTGGATGACTAGACCCCAAAATCTAATTTCAATCTTTAGTTTTCAGCTTTTCCCACTAAACCTAGGGCTGTTTGAAAGTAAAGATTATCTCAAAGAACTTTGCAGTTGAAAAGACTTTTAAAGATTATTCAATAAGTAGAATCTCTTTTGTTAAATCTCTGATCAACATCAGTCCTCTCTGCCTATTTCCAAAAATGGTGATTCATGTCTGGCTTTTTCTTAGATAGACAGCTCCAGTAGCTAAGAGAGTGCTGAAATATTTCGGTAACTTAATTTTACGGTCCTAGTTTATCTTTATTTGAGGACTCTGGACTGAGTCATTGCATCAGTCCTTTCAGTATTTAAGGCCAGACATCTACTCTCAATTGGGTCTTTTTATCCCCAGGCTAAACAACACCAGTTCTCTCACCTATTTAAACATTTTTTTTTCCAGACTCTATCATCTTTTTCATCTTCTTCTGTGTATTCTTCAGTTTAAGATGTGATATTTAGAATTAGGAACAGTATTTCAGGTCTGATCTATGAGTGCTAAGATTCAGTAGTAGATGCTCATTAATCTTTTAATAATGTGGTCTTAGCCCTGTTAGCAGTCTCAATAAACCTGGATTATATTAAGTTAGCAAATAACTTGTCGTTTTTTCCTACATTGTTGTAATTTGGGATTTTTAAAATGGAGAGCATCTTTCAGTGATTATGAGAGACACAAAATGGAAATAAAGATTTTGGGGATGGGGGAGCAAAAGAGAAAAATAAAGAAAAAATGTTTAAAAAAAGATTTCATTACTTACAGGTCCTGGGGGTACACAGCACACCTGACACACAGGGATGTCATGGAGCACACGGAGAGAGGAAGGGACCGTGGGGCCAGTGCCTCCAGGGTATTATCTAAACATGTTTCCCACAGGCAGTTTTAATTTGTGGGTTTAAAGCAAGCAGGTGCAAGCTCCAGGAGGTCACACGGTGACTGAGAGATGGTCACTTTGGCATATATGTGTAGTCTAAGTGGGGTGTGAGGGTCAGCGGGGCCAGTCATGCAGGCTGCATCTGGCAGTTCCCTAGGGAACTGGGCACCAGGAAGCAGCTGCATAAGCCTGATACCAGGACTGACCACACTGAGGACCTGGGAGAGGTGTAGAACTGGTAACCAAGCCCTGCTTCTGGTAGGAGACAGTCCAGCTTATATTCAAAGTGGATGCCAAGGCAACATAAAATAATAATTCACTATATACACAAATTGTTGATTATCCTAATCTTACGCAATTGATTTCAAAACCTAAGTATAAGTGTTCATGATCGTTAAGCTTTAGGTTATTGGTTTTGATCCATTGTTTCAGCTAGTTTATATTCTTTTAAATTGTTTGTTATTCGTTGTGTTAACTATTGTTCCCAGCTTTTCCTTTCCTGGCCTTCCCTTTAAGAATGGTAGACAGTCAAAGGTCTACCTTGGGAGATGTCACCTTGGAGAGGCCAGTGGGCAGCTCCAATAAACCTGGTGGATTTATAATGGTCTGCGATCTGGGCCTCTTAGAGACTTAGATATGTGATCTACGGAATATTGGCACAAGGCTACAAAAACTCCAATATTAATTTACTAAGAATTATGACTTCCAATTAGACTGTCTTCTTGTTTTAAAATGTACATTTTATTCATATTCAGGTATGGGGAGGCCAACAGATCAGGAGACAATTGATATTGAAAAGATATTTGCTACTCTCAGCTCCCGAGAGGAGATGGGGTGGGGCACACCACACTATGCAGTGCCACACGGGGAAGGGAGGACCGGGGTCTCTTGGGAGGCAGAAGGAGCTAGGGGAAAAGGTGGGCGAGAGCTTTATTGTGGTGTCTGTGGGAAGAAATAGGCAGGCAGGTAGGCAGGTGGGCTCTGGGGTGTGGCAGCTGTCCCTAGCTGTCTGGTACCCAGCCCTGGGGGGATCAGGGCCGGGGACAGTGGCCCCAGTGTGAGAGCCCTGTGAGAGCCCCATAAAGGAGTGAGTTGGGCTCTGGGCTCTGGTTGGTTGTTTGCATACGAAAGGCGTGGGGGAGTTCCCTGGGGGAGTTGTCTTCTATCTCTAGGAATTAGTTAACCCTGGGAGGGGCTATCCCTCCAGAGTCAGTGAGGCCCCAGGGTGTCAAAGCATCAGAAAACACAAAAATTAAAAAACATGATGAATACATTTCTCATCACCCTGACAAGTTTATGCTCTCCTTTAAGCAAACTATATGGGAATCAAATTATTAAAAGGCTACACAGTGAGTATTTAATCAGAATAAGGGTAGTTAGTTTTATCATTTGAAATTTTAAAAGGTTCAAGTATTAGATGCCTGATGGGTGCGTCTCCACCAAGGAATATGCCAGGCAGGTGTTCACCACTTTCCCTGGGCACCGCCTGTATGGGCCCTGTCAACACACTCTCAGTAACTGGGGTGGCCCTGTGTCCTCAAAATGACTGCTGCCATGAATCAGTACTAGCTGCACTCTGAAAATCCTAGTCCCAAGTAACTGCAAAATGAATAAATGGTCTAATCATACCTTTAAGTGAAATCATACTCTAACATGAAGTTAAAATATAACAGAATGCATGTTAAAATGTATACATACATACATATCTGATTCCTGTTGCAAACATCTGTGACTCACCATTGAGATCACAATGATACATTTTACTTAATGGAGTGAAAAGTCCCACGGGATGACTTTACAACCATACTCAAACACCAAAAATGTTCTTAGGATTGCTAGCAGGTTAAAAATCCTCCCAAATATGGCCCCAAAAGTTTTAATCCTATTAAATATCTTTTTCATGTTGGGATGAGAACAGCAATAAAAGTTATTCTTTCCTCATTTTCTATTTATTCAAAGTAAACTTCGGCATGATTTCTCTTGAAATTATGTGAAATATTCTTAATATTTGAGAGATAAATGAAAATCAGAAATGATCAAAATGATATTTTAAACCTTTATTGATACCATTTTGTTTATGAACTATTTACATATTCTTCCAAACTGTACCCTTCCAACTTGAAATTAACTATTTTTCTCAATATTAAACTTGCAGAAGGCAAGTTTAGCTATCTATATAAACATCAGGTATAATTCTAAGTTCTGAATCAAAAAATATTTCCAATGTAATTAATATTAATGTTCTTCAAAACATTAAATGGAAAAACCTGCAATTACTTTTTAAAATAAAAGCCACAAATAATTAAATAATTACTATGTACCTTACAACTTACTTATATCAAATTACCAGGAAAAGCATCACACCAATTATTAGGATCACCTCTACTCACAGAAGGCAAAAAAAGTTATATATGACAATCATCAAATTGATACACTCAGGATTTATATAGTCTGATTTATTCTTTGTTGAGAAACTGCTAGGTTGAAATAAACACCATACCTTGAAGTTATATAGATAATTTAGTTATTTTACATTTTATAATAGTAGCATGGTATTCATTTATTTTGTTAGAAGTTATTCACAGGTCCTAAAATACTAGATGATTGGAATGTCATATTAAGGAAATTATCATTATATATCCTTATTATATAAATGTCTAATAACTACATATCCAAAATAAAAAGATATCATTTAATATTGACTGAATATTTTGTGATTTTCTATTGGCTTTCTTAATTTTAGCTAACCTAATAATCAGTTTTACTTTTAAAAGCGAAGCAAGCACTTAATTTCTATTTGTGATAAATCCCAAACTTTTTTTTGGTTGTTTCTTTTGAAAGATAATAATTTGATATAAGTAAAGAGGAATGCTTTTTAACTTTTGTGTTATATTACGTTGCTATTGGAAACCTATGGATTGGTTTCCAAAAATAACAGGAATTAAAATATATGGAAAAAGAATAATTCCATAAGATAACATTATAGGTAAGTTTATTTAAAACAAAGAAAAAGCAAAAAACAGCATACAAACAACAGGATTAGGCATAGATTTTTAGTAGCTTATAAAATTCTGACCTGCCAGTTTGACACTGATTAAGCGAATACCACGAATATTTTTGTTGCCCATTCTACTATAGTGTTTAAACTTTTAAAAATTTTAATTTGATTTTTACCTACCTGCAGTCAACATTTTTTAAGAATTAGTTCATTCTTTCTTTGTAGCTTAGGTTTATAGATCTTAGAACATTTTATCGCTATTAGAGTTTTCTGTTATGCTTTTGGGATCATAGTTAATTACAATCTTATTTATTGACTTGAAATGTTAAAAAAAATTTATTGACTTAAAAACTGTTTCCTAATAAAATATTTATCCAATCTGAAATTTTAAAAAAAGTTATTTCCAACATATGTGGCCTTCTTTCTTTGCTGAGTTTTGTTTGTTTATTTATTTTTTTAAATAGAGATGGGGGTCTTGCTCTTGCTCAGGCTGGTCTCAAACTCCTCAGCTCAAGTAATCCTCCTGCCTGGGCCTCCTAGAGTGCTAGGATTATAGGCATAAGCCACCTCGCCCGGCCATGATTTTTGCTTAAATGACAAATTTGGACCACATGAAGGTTGTTAAATATTGGAGGTTTTAAGAAAAATAGCTTTCATTTTGTTTGAGAGAATTCCCTTAGCAGGAACTATATATTATTTGTGTGTTCATGGTGACTAGTACAACACACATTACATTTTGATCTGCCTAACCATTATGGACTAATCAATTATAAGATTTAAAAGGATGAACATTTATGATTTCTTCTCTAATTCTATATTTATCTGATAGAGACATCTGAAGAAAATGTGTTTTCTATCCATCTCTTAAAAATTTACTAATTGCTTAATTTGTTCTGTTTGCAATGATTGTCTCCTTAACAACATTTTTTTACTTTTGAATTCTTTAGGGAAAATAGGAACTGTTGGAACAAACACTTTTTGACCACAAGAAAGAAGGCTGCAAATCTTGCTGTTGACATTGATATCTGATATGGGAGGGTGAGGATTTACATTTAAGGGTGGCAGAAACCCTGGTCTAGTTTGAGTAATATTGTGATCTAACGGGAAAGCTCCCGAACCACGCCGTTCTAGAACTGCATGATTTCTCCTGCTCAGGACACCCGGAGGCATATTCTCCAACAATTCTTTGGACCCTGACACCTGCGAAGGAGATGGCGAAAGGATCTTTTTCTTTCCTGTGAGTGCTTTGCCATCTTCTAAAGCTGGAGGGGTAAGACCCGCTGAGAGCTGGGAATCAGAGCTGTAGTGATTTGCCCCCGAGTTTCTTTTCTGAACTATACTTCTTAAGGTGGAAGTAAACATTGTCTGGGTAGAATCTGGGTCCTGGTCAACAGGGATTTCAATGCATTGCTGATTTCCTTCTGGAAAAGGAGACTGATAATTTATTTCATCATATGACATCTTCCTTGAGCTGGCCTCAAAGGCTCTCAGCAAATGTGCAGTGTCTTTTACATCAATGCTTTGGTGCCTAGTGATGAATCGCTTGGAAAGTGCCAGCCCATTGGTTTTATAGGATAATTCTTCCTCTGGAGTAATATCCTGGAGCTCCTCTTGCAATGAGGCCACTCTGTTCTGGTGCATTAAGGATGGGGGACTCTTGAGCCAGGGCGGAGCCTGGGGTAGCTTGGACCCATTAAGGGCCACAGCAGGCTTCCTCACAGGGGAGCTTGGGTCCCAGGTATCATCGCTGCTTCCAGAGAGCTCACGATCCTTAAAGCCATAAAGTGTCAGTTCAGTTTCAGAAGAATGTGAACGTGGCAATGGGGCTGCTTCGATGTCTACTTCTGAAGGTGTGGTGCAGGAGGCTGGGGAATGACTCCCATCTATGTCCACAGGCGGCATATTTAAGTACTGTTTGGTAGTGTGCTTCCCAGAAGGCGATTTCGCTGTCGTGATGATGATGACCTCTTTCCCTTTTGCTTTGCAAGCACTAAGCAGAACTTTCAGAGTCTCTCTGTCTTCTGAATTTATAGCATAAACAAGAGCCGAGTAACTAGAATGGTCTTGCAAGCTGAGGTCAGCCCCGCTCTTGAGGAGCAAAGAAACAACTTCGGGACCAGCTTTTTCTAAGCAAGCATGCATCAGAGCGGTTTTCCCAGACTTGTCCTGTATGTTGGGATCAGCATTGTTCTCTAACAGGTATTTAACCATTTTGGCTTTGCTGACACTCTGGTGATCAACATGTTTGGTCTTACAAGCGATCATTAAAGGTGTTTCCCCACGGTCGTTGCTCTCATTAATGTAGGCACCACCTTCTAGCAAAAGTCTTGTGAGGCGAAGCCGGCTCTGATGGACTGCTTTGATCAAGGAATTTCCATCGCTTGAAACTTCTATACCTTCATCCATCTTCAAAAATGAAAAATCAATACCTGATTATCAGAGAAGATGAAAACCAAATGATTAGCCAAAATCAATACCCCAATTTATATTCATTTTGTTACTGATAATTAATTTCTGAATTACGTACAAATAGGACATAAATGGGATTATGCTATTGATAAATGCGGAACAAAATAGTGAATTGCAAAATAAAAGAAGTTTTAGCATAGTAATGACCTTTAGGGAGTTAAAACTAAAATTTATTTTCAAAATCTTCATTTAATATTTATGATGTAACACCAACACGGTACTTTCCTAAATCCCATACTAAACAATAATCCACTTATTTTCTACTTGTGAAAAATATTTTTAAAATTAATATTGGCTGGGCAAGGTGGCTCATGCCTGTAATCTTAGCACTTTGGGAGGCCAAGGCAGGAGGATTGCCTGAGGTCAGGAGTTTGAGACGAGCTGGAGTGAGACCCCACTCTACAAAAATTAGTCGGGCGTGGTGGTGCACACCTGTCATCTCAGCTACTAGGGAGGCTGAGGCAGGAGGATCATTTGAGCCCAGGAGTTTGAGGTTGCAGTGAGCTATGATGACACCATTGCACTCTAGCCCTGGGAGACAGAGTGAGACCCTATCTCAAAAAGCAAACAAATGAACAAACAAACAAACAAACATGGTAGCTTAACATAAAGACTTTAGTATTAAATTACTTAAACATGCTCTTCAGTTAGATCATGCAAGTGATATTTAGAGTTTCAATTTGAGGGGTATTTTTATGTTTCTTTTGAAGGATGGAAAATTGTTTGGACCATACAATGTTAAAATAACCGACACAATGTCTGAAATTCACACTGAGATTGGAATGGTAAGCATGTGATTATGCATTTTTCTTGATTTCATTATTTAAATCATATACTGACTAGATTATGGGGTTAGCAACAACTACTGGGTTAAATTCTGGCAGCAGTACATTTGCTCTCAAAAAGGAGTATTATAGACAAGAAACCAGAAAGGAGCCATGCAGACTTTGTAAACATTTTAATTTTTATCATTGAAACTAAAAAATATTTCTGTTTAATTTATTTAAATATTTTAGATTCAAAGCCCTTTAACAGAAAATTCCATTAGGTGGTAAGAATTATGTCTTCATCTAGAGCTAAGGGCAGTTTTGTCTTTTAACAGTCCTTAGAGTGGGGGAGAAAAATCAGATAAACAAATTTTAAATCTACATTTAAAATATTTAAATCTAATTAATTTGGTGGTTTTTAGAAATTGAAAAATACGTATTCTACCCATTTACTTATTAAATTAATATTATGGGACATGAATTTTCATTGGATACTAGAATAGATAACAAATCTAATAACCTCATAACAGAAAGAAAGAAGAGATAAAGAGAGCAGATAGAAAGTGAAGAAAGGCCGGGCGTGGTGGCTCATGCCTATAATCCTAGCACTCTGGGAGGCCGAGGCGGGTGGATTGTTTGAGCTCAGGAGTTCGAGACCAGCCTGAGCAAGAGCTGAGACCCCCGTCTCTACTAAAAATAGAAAGAAATTAATTGGACAGCTAAAAATATATAGAAAAAATTAGCCGGGCATGGTGGCACATGCCTGTAGTCCCTGCTACTCGGGAGGCTGAGACAGTAGGATTGCTCCAGCCCAGGAGTTTGAGGTTGCTGTGAGCTAGGCTGACGCCACGGCAACAGAGTGAGACTCTGTTTCAAAAAAAAAAAAAGAAAGTGAAGAAAAAGAGAAAAGTTGGCATGCACGTAGAAATTAATTCCATTGTTAAACATCTAAAAGATCTTGATATGTGACAGGCACTGAGCTACAAAGATACAAGCCCTGCCCATGAGGCGCTCACAGTCTTTCAGAAGAGATGTTGTGTAAGCGGCTGGTTATAGTAAGAGTCACGAGAACACAGAGCTTCAACAACTTAGGGACTGAACGGGACTTCACAAAAGCTAGGTCTTGAAGACTATAAGAATTTGGCAGGCAGACAAAGGAGGAAGGAAGAAGTGAGAGCACTCCTTGTGCAAAGAACTAGAGGCATAAAATAACGGTTTGTTTGTAGAATGAAACAGGCTCTATTTACACAGATATAACCAAACTTCAGGAAAATATTTCAGCAGATGGTTAGAATTAGGGTTAATATGGCAGAACACACACATCTAATTTTGTTCCTTCTTGAAACCCCCTAAAACTAAAAAAATGTTGAAAGGACATAAATTCATACCAATAGAGGGAAAAGGAGGGAAGACGGCAGCAACAACATGTTGGAAAGCAGACAGGCCAGTAGTAACTGACTCAGCCCACTTGAGAAAGCCTTTAGGACTGGGGGCGGGAGCGGGGAGTGAAGAATACAGCTAAAATAAGGAGGACTAGGTGAAAAGCTGTTAGAGAAGCAGTTAGATTCCCACGTCCTTGCTACTCCAAGTGTGATCCTACCCTGGACCAGCAGCTGCAGCGGCAGCCAGGCGGGCATCACCATCATCAGAAAGCTCATTAGATGTGCAAAATCTCAGACTCCACCCCAGAGCTGCTGAATCAGAGCCTACATTTTAACCAGATGCCCAGGTGCTTTGTATGCACATTCAAGTTTGAGAAGCACTGTCTTAGGTCATTCCTCCAACTCCAAGCCACTAGGAGATGGAGACTACCCCTCTCCCACCACAGAGGATGTCCAGAGGTTTATTCTCTGAAAATGTGAAACGGAGGGTCTCTGGACTGGGACACCAGGCTTATTTGAGAACAGAAAAATAGGGGAATAAGAGATTGTTCGCTTGTTTGCTTACTGACCGCTGCTGAAGAAAACGGATAGGCTACTTCCCCAGCTCGGCTCCAAGAAGGCTGGCAGCTATGTGCTTACCCCTCAGGCAAAAATCGCTGCCCCCTTCTCTCAAGAATCTGACCTGCCTAAGAGAAAACAACTAAGAGTACTGACCACAGGATTCCCCTACATGCCACTCACATCATCCTACAGTGAGCCTTGCAGGTGATACGCCTCACCTGTGTGCTCAAGGCTTCTCATCATTTTTAAAATCCCGGCCCTTTAATCATGAGTGGACAGCCCAAACAAAAATCAAAAAACGAAAATGCCTCCTACATTAAAGATTAGAACAAATAGGAAAAAGCAGCTTGGAGGAAATCGATATTAGCCAGGAAAATGAAAATTTCAAAAACGCATTATCTTCAAAGGGATAAGAAGACATAACTGTGAAACGAGACTAAGATTTTATGATAAAGGAGTATTCAGGGACCACAAAGAGAGCTTCCAAAAGGTTAAGGTAAAAATATGATACAAGCCTGAAAAACTCAATGAAGGGTTGGATGATAACATTAATAAAATATCTAACATAGTAAAAACAACAACAACAAAAACCCAAGACAATTAGAGGACTAGACCAGGAACTCCAACATCCAAATAACAGAATTTTCAACAATAGTGGGGGTGGGAGGAGAAAGGGGCAAGCAGAAGAGGAAATCACCAATGAGATCAAGAAAAATTTCTATACCTGAGAGACTTGAGTTACCAAACTGAAATGGACCAATTAGAACATAGTGAAATGAGTGAAAACAGCCCCTGACCATGGTGCACGGTTGTAAATTTCCAGAACACTGAGAACAGAGAACATTCCACAAGCTTGGGGGTAGGGGAAAGGGTCTGGGGAGTGGGGAGTAAGTCACACACTAAAGCAGGAGTCCCCAACCTTTTGGCAGCAGGGACAGTTTCATGGAAGACAATTTCTCCACAGATGGGGGCGGGGTGGGTGGAGCTGAGGCGGTGATGCCAGCAGTGATGGGGGAGTGGCTGTAAGTACAGATGAAGCTTTGCTCACTTACCGCCACTCACCTCCTGTTGTGTGGCCCCCTGGTTCCTAAGTTTCATGGAAGACAATTTTTCCATGGATGGGGGTCGGGGGGAGGGAGGGAGACAGAGCTCTGCAGCCCAGTTCCTCACAGGCCACAGACCAGTACCAGTCCAAGGCCCAGGGCTTGGGGACCACAGCATCGAAGGATCCAGAATTAGTATGGATTCTGATAAATCAACAACGATGAAAGACAATGAAGGAATGTCTTTAAAAATCTGAAGAAAAATCAGGCCGGGCGCGGTGGCTCACGCTTATAATCCTAGCACTCAGGGAGGCCGAGGCGGGCGGATCGTTCTGAGCTCAGGAGTTGGAGACCAGCCTGAGCAAGAGCGAGACCCCGTCTCTACCAAAATATAGAAAGAAATTAATTGGACAGCTAAAAATATATATAGAAAAAATTAGCCAGGCATGGTGGCACATGCCTGTAGTCCCAGCTACTCGGGAGGCTGAGACAGTAGGATCGCTTGAGCCCAAGAGTTTGAGGTTGCTGTGAGCTAGGCTGATGCCACGGCACTTGCCCCAGGCAAGAGAGTGAGACTCTGTCTCAAAAAAAAAAAGAAAAATCATTCTCAGCTTAGAATTCTATATTTAGCAAAATCATCAAGCAAGAATTGGGATATAGGCTCATGAATTTACTGGAGGATGTAATCTATAAAGATGAAATAGCAGAATAAGAAAAAAGAAAACATGAGATACCAGAGGCTTGGAGAGCATCACAGAGGAGAGGCTCGAACTCCCTGGGAAAGCATGAAGGGAGACACTGGATGATGGCTGTGCACAGACATCCTCTCTGAGATCACGCTGCCATTTTACTACCTTGTTAGCCGAGGACCAAACGCCCAGGGGAGCCTGCCCTCAATTCTTGTCTCTAACTTGCTTTTTCCTGGCCACATCTCTGCTCGCTCCTCCAGGTCTCCTTCCGGAGGCAGTGATGGCACTCAGGTCAGCTCTGTTGAATTGCTCTGCTCTGACTGCGGGCGATAAGACCTGGTGGGCTCAGGAGGAGAAAAACTGAACAGCACATTCCCTTTGGATATCCAGTCCCTGGTCTACATGGTAGCCCTGCCAGAAGCCCTGCAATGGCGATAACACGTTTCCTAGGACTCACTTGTGACCTGGCCTGGGGGCAGGTCGTGTGAACAGCCTTGAGCCGACTGAGACCTGGAGACAGCTCAGCTCGTCTTCTGAGAGCTTCCATCATGTTCAGGCAATACTGCCCTTTCTTTATTCATCTAATTTTGTGCCTGCTACCCAGTTTTTAAAAATAAGCATTCTACATAGGGATCATACATAAGCAAGAAACTGAAAAAAAAAAAAGAGCAAAGGGAATGATTAATACAAGAGTCAAGAAAAAGCTCCTCCTTGGTGGGGACTGGGAGAACAACGCAATTTGGGAGGGACACGCAGAGGCCTCCAAGGTTCAGGTGATGTTCTGTTTCTCAGTCTGGATGGTGTATGGGGGATGTCCATTTTATTATTATTCTTTAAACAGTTTGTATTTTTTCACATACTCTTTTGTACAATACCACTCGTATTTATTGTGAAACAGAACATGTACACAGAAAAGCACATAACATATATGTAAGATACATTTCAATATTAAAATTTATAAATAGTCATATTAGGTCTTCCTTTTTACAACACAATTCTGTTATCATGGTATCATCAATAATATTTGTGCCTGGACTTTCAATTGGAGTTTCAACTAACTGTAGTAAGCTTCTGAAAGGCAATATTCAAAAGAACATACTTGTTCATCTCCACTTTGGTATTATTCATGATGCAAAGCAAAGAACAGCTACTCCACACATACACACATAAATACAATGAAAGTGAATGCTGTGAGTTTATGTCCCCTGTGCCACATTCTATAAAAGCTATTCCAGAGCCAGACATACCTGCAACTCAGGAATTTAGGAACGTAGGATCAGTTGACAGCTTGGGTCCCAACCTGGAGGTCTATTCTGAATGCAAAGCATCTGAAAAGAGCTCCCGTGAGACAGTGATCACAAAAGAAACCCTCTTTTAGCATTTTTCTTATACAAATGAGTTCAATAGAGCAAAGAAACTTAGAGAAACGCTAGAACATAATATCAAATATAGAAACCACTTAGTAACTGCAATTCAAGAAACTATACAGTATCAATCATAAAAAAACAAAACAAAAAAAAAAACGTTGACCAAAATTAGCATTTGAGAAACAGATATTCAAAGAAGAACAAGTTGCTAGATACCAGATTTCAATATTATACTCTCATATAGTTTCTAGTATTTGGGCCAATCTTTTTTTTTTCTTTTAAAGTCTTACAAGAGTCTTTTGGGAAAGACTTTCTATTTTTCACCCATCCTCAAGTACCTTTCTCTACAACACCAAACCTGAGCACTTTCTGTCATAACTTGTCTGTCACCAAGGTTGGCATCAGGAAGTTCTGGGAGGAGAAGGGCCCGAGGAGGACAGTGGCCCCGTGGTGGCCCTGTGGGAAGGGAGAGTGCTGTGGGCTCCAGCGTCTCCAAGAAGCTGCCTGATCTGCCCACTGTGTAGACAGAGGCAGACCCCTCTCCTGAGGACTAGAGGAAAACGACCCAATGAGATTTACTCTTTCCCCATTACAAAGACTTTTAAAGCCACTTGGCTTTTTAAAATGTAGTAGAGCAATTTTGAAGTTGTTTTAAACACTAAATTTTTCAGGGAAAAAAGTTGTGAAATATTTTATTCTCCAAATGTCTAACACGTGTTTGGGTTCTTGTTTTGTAATCAGGACCTTAATGGACTAATCCCCTGTCTTTAGGCCTTCATCCTTTTTAGTTGGTTCTTTTATCTTGCCCAACTATTCGTACATCAAAAACGCCAATATTTAAGTCTTAAACTCTCTTTTGATGAAGAGCACTTCTGCCTAGAATGTCCTTTCCTCCTGCGAAACATCCTGGCTGAACGTCCAGTGCTGACATCTATCACATTAACATTCAGTCAGACCCTTTGTTCTAGCTCTCTTGCAAGCAATTCCCAAATTCAGTTATGCCTTCCATGCAGATGACAGTTCACCTGGAGAAAGTTCGGGGATCAGACAGACCCAGGTTTCAATCCTGACTCTCCAGCTCTCCTACTTAGTAGCAGTATGCCCTGGTCAAGTCTCTCGGCCTCTCAGAATCTTGGGTCTCTCACGTGTGGAACGACAACCATATAACATTCATTCTATGGGTATGCAGTTATGAAATCAGACAATGTCTAGAAAAATACCTTTTTATTTGTGCCTTCCTACTCACTGCATTCTTCTTTTTAAAAATTTTATCTCACGATTAGCCTTCTTTTGCTTATTTATGTATTTATTTATTTTTTGAGACAGGGTCTCACTCTTTTGCCCAAGTTAGAATGCAGTGGCATCATCATAGCTCACTGCAACCTCCAGTGCCTGGGCTCGAGCGCTCCTCCTGCCTCAGCCTGCTGAGTAGCTGGGACTACAGACACACAACACCACATTGGCCTGGTTTTTTAATTTTTTTGTAGAGACAGAGTCTCACTATGTTGCATAGGCTGGTCTTGAACTCCTGGCCTCAAGCAATCCCCCCACTTCAGCCTCCCAAAGTGCTAGGATTACAGAGGTGAGCCACGGCGCCTGGCCTTCTTTCATTTTTATCATGTCTGTAATCCACAGCCTATTTAACGGATAAAATCTTGAAAATGTATTTTTTAGGATATGTAAATAATATTTTGTAAACATAAGTGGAATCTAATAAATGGAAAGAATATATCCTCTAAGTATATTTTCCTTATAATTTCCAAATATCATAATTTCAACATTATTATAAGATATTAATTATTAAGCAGCTGGATAAACTTATTTTTACTTTAAAATTAGAATGTCTTTAACATCACTTGCAGTTCATCATGGCATATTTACCATGCTCCTTTAGTGTCTCTCTCTACTCCCAAGACACCACCAAAATTACGGTTATTTAGTTGTCTTAAAAAAGATTTTAAAAATATACATTTTCAGCTGGGCACGGTGGCGCATGCCTGTAATCCCAGCACTTTGGGAGTCTGAGGTAGGAGGATCACATGAGGCCAGGAGTCTGAGACCAGCCTGGGAACATAGCAAGACCTCATCTCTACAAAAGAAATTTAAAGGATCCTGGACTTTTGGCCTCCAGAACTATGAGAAAATAAATTTCTATTGTTTAAGGCAAAAACAAATTTAAAAATCAGCCGGGCATGGTGGTCCATGCCTGTAGTCCCAGCTACTTGGGAGGCTGAGGCAGGAGGATAACTTGAGCCCAGGAGTTCAAGGCTGCAGTGAGCTGCCTGGGCAGAGTGAGACCCCATCTCTAATATATATTTTTTTTTTCAAGGAAAAAAATGGGGGAGAAATATCATTAGATGAGTGATTGTAAACAAGCTTTGGGAACAGAGGGGGATAGTGGAGTGGTAAATGGCCTTCGCATAGCAGAAGAATTTGCAACATAAAGAGCCAGGGGAGAAGGACCCTGGTCGGAAGAGAACCATGAAATTTAGGACTTGGAGGTCCCCTGCACCACTGAAAGTGGCAATGAGTAACAGGGCTGAAAATAAGAGGATGGTTGAAAGTCTGTGGACAGAACAACTGGACCCGCAGGTATTTTACCTCACCCCAAGGAGCAGGCAATAACTTTTCTAGGCAAGAAAATGAAGATTCTTCTCTGAACAAATTGATCAGAAAAGCTCCAAACTTACAGGCAGCATGCTGAAAACGGCGGGGGGGAGTTGAAATGAGAGTCTGCTGGCTGAATGGTGGCTTCCCCAGCTCCCTGCCCTGCTACCAGGGGACTGGAAGCCAGGACAAAGAGATAAAAAGCACTGCATCTTAGAATTATGAGCTCTATTAAAAATATATGGCGATAAATGAAGCAATTCAAACCATAACTTCACTCACCCTTCCAGACACCCACTCGAAATGGAAATAGAAAGTTACCTGAAAACATTATTCAAAATTTCATACTCTTCTCTTCTCTCCCTGGATGAGTTCTCCGCCAGCCAGCTGTCAGTGCCTACTGAAGGAAATCAAAGCTATTCAGAGTTACATAAACACCAATAATTTGTTGCACACATCTTTCCCATTTGGAGTCTAGTTTTTTAATTCCTTGTTAAGAAATCCCTACAGTGTTTGTTCAGTTCATCATATTTCACTGATTATGAGTTTGTAAAAGTGTTTGGAGTAGATCCCATGTACAGCAAGCCAGTTCTCGTCTGTCTGCCAGATGGTGCCTGCCCTACTGGGGTTCGAGAGGCCTCACCCGGCCCAGCCCCTGTTTCACACAGATGAGGCGGCCGGAGAAGAAAAGGTGAGGTAACTCGCCCAAAGTCACTCAGCTCACTTATTTGCTTGCCAGGGTTCAATTACACATGTGTGTCCTTTATCTTACTACCTCCCTGCCTCTGGGCTGACCAGCTTCCCACGGAGCTGGGTTCTGTTTTGAGTACCTGATTTGTGTAGCATCTCACATGGTAGTGCTGCACGGGCAAGCCATCTTGGAGACGATAGGCTGGGCCTTTCCTGTGGCTTTTTCTCCCCATGCCACCCCCAGTTTTCCTTTCATTAGGACCCCAAAGTGACTTTCTTTTGTGCTTCTTACTCTCCTTCCAAATAGGATCCATGCTCCCTCCCATAAAGTTCATTGTCTGGGCGGGAAAGGGGTTAGAACTTAACAAATGAGTCTGAAGTTCAAAATTCGGCCCCTCACCCTGGCCCCAGTCTCTGCCCTTGTGCTAGTCCCCCACAAGGGGACTAGAACGTGCTCGGAAGAGGCAGCAGGGTGTATATCAGGGACCTGGCTCTGCCTCTCTCCAAGTTACCAACCTCTGAAAAGTCACTCCTTTGAGGCTTAGTTTCCTCATCCCTAAAATGGGGATAATATCTCCTTTACAGTAGATGATTGCGAGGGTTTCTGAAGCTCCTAATGCACTTGCCACTTAGGCATCCCGTAAATATCAGTTTCTAAACATGCATCACCAAATACGGGTACTGCATAGGTGCATTTCTGGGCTGGTGGGGTCTAACAATGGGAGGCCAAGTTCCTAACCCAGTGGGTTCTCCTCCTTTTGCAGGCACAAGAATCACATGAAGAGCTTGTTAAAAATAAAATTCCAGGCTCCACTTCCAGATATTCAATAGGAGGTGCTTCCCATGCACACTTGGAGAAAATCTGAGGCAAACTCCTCATTTCTCATTCCAGGCTCCCTGTGTGCTACCAACCCCTGCCTCAGAGTCACACAGGCCGTCTCCACCATCACTTCCCAGTGGTTCTAGCTCAGCTCCCTGCAGGAGCGAAGGGCAGGGATGGCTGCCGCAGCAGAGATAGGGGTGAAGGGAGCAGGTCCCAGAGAAGAGGACGGCCTTGAGTTAGAACCCGGCAGGGACTGGAGGTGTGCGCCCTACCTTTCCCAGACAGGTTTGAAAAAATCCAGAGTCCCAGTGGGCAGCCCAAGGCCAGGATGCAGAGGCCAGCTGCACTGGGAATGAGGCAAGCTTGCCTGCCTGTCAGACGCAAAATATGTCTCCTCCCCACAAGGAAAGGGGCAGAACCAGAATAAAAGAGATTGCATCTGAGATCGTTCCTCCCAGGAAGTGTAAGGACTGGCCAGGAAAAGGGTTCTTCCTTGGCCCCGTCTTGTAAGAAATATTTAGAAACTGCCCAAGGAGAGGAGTAGCAGGTAAGGTTTGCTGTGTTTCCCACACATACCCCCAAAGGAATGGCTGTCTTCTCCCAGGCCTCTAGGGCTGGGCCCTGGGGCATCCACCCCCCAACCTCTGTCAGTAACCTCTGTCATATTTCCCTACCCCCTAACACACACAAACACATAAAGAAAGAGAGAGAGAGAGAAAGAGAGACCAACCTACACCTCCAAGTCTCAGGGAAGACTGGGGAAACAAGGATGTCCACGCTGTTGAGGATGCTGGCAGCGTCTCCACGGTCCCCGCCGGCTCCTGGAACCCAGCGCAGTTCCTCAATTTTTCCCGAGAGTGGGAGGAAGAGAGCCCAAGGTGCTGTCGGAGAAGGGCAAAGGAAGGTGACTGGGGCGACAGCGCCAGGGCACCGATGGGGGCGGGGTGCGCGTTTCGTCGCCTCATCTCTAAGCCAGGGCGGGCAGCTGGCGGGCTGAGGCGATCACCATCCGCGAAAACGGGCTGTGCCCAGAGCCGCTGCGGAGCGGTCCCTGTGCCGCCCGCCCACCCGTCCGGAGGACGCGGCCCTCCCTTGGACAATGGCGCGTCCGAGGGGAGCAGCCACAGCCCCCATCCCGGAGCAGGCGCACCTCTGCACCCTGGCTCTCCGCTACAGGGGTCCGGCATCCTGGTGCCAAGGCTGTGCGCACCGGAGAGGCGCTGGGACCCGGCTGTCCACCCCTGCGTAGCTGCCGCTTCCCGAGCCAGCGGCTGCAAACGGCTCCGCAGCCCCCGGCCCGCCCTCCGCGCCCAGCCGGCACCTCCCGCTGCCCCGCGGCCCGCCGCACCTGCGGAGACGCGCCCAAGCCGGACCCTCCGACCCGCGCGCTCCTGCGGCCGGGCGCGCGCCGTTTCAGCTGCGGCGCCGACCTGCTCCCCCGAAGCCCCTGGCCAGGATCCTCCTCTACATCCCGCGGCCGGGCAGCGCGAGTCCGTCCCCGCCGCGCGGCTGGGCCGAGAAGGAGGCGGAACCGGCATCCCGGCGGGGTCCAAGTCCAAGCCGCCGCAAAGCCGGAGCCGGCCACGGGAGGGGACTGCGGGAGGCGTGAGGGTGAACTCGGGTGGAACGCGCCCGGGGGTGGCGGGACAGAGTCTCTGGAGAGGCCCCTGCAGCCCGGTGGTCCTCGGTTGGTGCTGGGTCTGGAACCCCGCTAAGGGCACTGCGTGTCAGGGTGCACGGGAGGTGCTGGCTCCCAGGGCCTGCGCGCACCGGGCGGGGCGCACGGAGGTCGCGCGGCCGAGGGGCCCCGGGCTGCGCCCTCGGTGCCCTCCTCCCGGCGGCCGCCACTGCCGACCAAAGTTTCCCCAAGTGCAGCTGGCAGAGACGGCGCCGCACACTGACCTGGGACGCGCTGTGGAGTTGGCGGCGGCGCGGATAACCTCCCCGGGGCTGCCCCGACCCTTCGTGCGGTGGCCCTAGGGCCCCGTCCGAGCTGGGTTGTGATCTTCAGCTCCTCGGCGGCTCGAATCTCAGATCTCGGTAGATGCCGCCCTGTCCCCGCCCCTGCTCGGCGGAGAGAGGCGGGCGGCGAAGTGCCGGAGCGGGGGCCGGAGGCGCGCAGCTACCTCGCCAGACGCCCCGGCCGCGCGGCGCTTCCGCTGCGAGTGACGCGCCGGCTCCCCGCTGCGATGCAGGTGAGAGCGGCGGGTCCGCTCCGGACTCGAGGGGCCAGAAGCTGTTTCCCGAAGCTCCGCCTTCTGTCCCCACAAGCGCCACCCCCGTCTCCTCCTGCAGCCACCGCGCTTCGGCGAAGGCGACTTGGCTGAGAGCTGGGGCGGCAGGGTCCCCTTTGCGGAGACCTACATCGTGGCCCCCGGGCGCTGCCGTCCGTATCCCTCCCCTCAGCGCGTATCCGCCCCGTTGGTCCTCGGGTCCGGACCCCACCTTCCCCTCCACCCCCTCCACGTCCCTGTACCCCCGTTAGGTAAAGCCAGAGCCTCACTTCAGTTTGGGCGGTTAGCGGGAGCAACCGTTCTTCTTCTTGTTTTTAGGAGTTTAGAACTTTATTACACTATTATTAAAACATTAATAGAACACTTGAACAAAATTTCACAAAATACGTTTCACGTATTAAACTCCACTGAGAGATAAAGAAAGGGGAAATTAAGTAGAAGCAACTTTTTAAAACTCTTCATTTATCTTGGAGGATCTGGTGGGAAAAAGACCATCGCTATCTTTTGTTATTCAAGTAATGTCAATCAAAACTAGTCTGTAGTGTTGAGTCCTCAAAAGGGGAAAGTAGATTTATCTCTGGACAGGCTTCCTTTATTAAGGAACATAACCCCCTGAACTGGGCTCTTTAGTAAACATACGGAAAGCAAGTTCACAGGACATTTGACCCCGGAATTGGGCTCTAGGGAGTTGAAGTCCTGGAGGTGGGTTGCCCTTTGCCTACACTCACTGCCTGAAGCTTACCAGGAAGGACTGGGCAACTCCCCCTTGCCAGCTCGTTTTGTTTTGTTTGTTCGTTTTCGTTTTTATCAATGTACAGTGTACATATTAAAAGCGGCACATTTCACAAGTTCAATGATTTTGCACAAACTGAAGCCTTATCCAGATCAAGAAACATTACCAGCTCCCCAGAAGCCTCCCTCATATCCTCCAGTGGAGGGAGAAGAGGCTTCAAACAGCATAAATTAGCTGTGCTCGTTTTTGCACTTGACAGCGATTGAATCACACAGCAGATACTCCGTTGTTTGGCTTCTTTCACTCAACATTATGTTTAAGAGATGTACACTGTGTGCGGTGGTGGTTTGTTCATTCTTTTTGCTGCATAGCATTCCATTGTGTAAATGTACCTCAATTCTCAAGTTGGGGACGTTACAAATAATGCTGCTATGGACATTATAGTAAATGTCTTTTGGTGAACATATGTACGTATTTCTGTTGGGTACATACCTAGGAGTGGAATTGTGAGTCATGACGTAGGCATATGTTCGGCTTCTGCAGATATTGCCAGACAGCTTTTCAAAGTAGATGATCCAGTTTTCACTCCTACTTTGTTAGTTGTCTGTTGCTGCTCGTTACGACAAACATCACCACAAATTTAGTGGCTTAAAACAATACAAATTTATTCTCTTACGGTTCTGGAAGTCAGAAGTCCAAAGTCGGTTCTATGTGGCTAAAATCAAAGTGTCTGCAGGTCTGCATTACTTCTAGAGGCTCTAGGGGAGAATCTGTTTCCTCACCTTTCTAGCTTTTAGAGGCTGCCTGCATTCCTTGGCTGGTGGCCCCTTCCTCCATCTTCAAATATCTGCCCCCCACCCAGTCACTCAACTCTACATGTTTTTTTCTCCTTCTGACTCTCCTGCCTCACTTATTTTTTTGAGACAGGGTAGTGCTCTGTCCCCCCAGCTAAAGTACAGTGGCATCATAATAGCTCACTGCAACCTCCAACTCCTGGGCTCAAACAATCCTCCTGCCTCAGCCTCCCAAGTAGCTGGGACTGCAAGTGTGCACCACCACACCTGTTTTCTACTTTTTGTGAAGACGGGTTCTCACTCTTGCTCAGGCTGGTCTGGAACTCCTGGCCTCAAGCAAGCCTCCTGCCTTGGCCTCCCAAAGTGCCAAAGTGCTAGGATTACAGGCATGAGCTACTGTTCCTGGCCCTGCCTCACTTTCTTTAGGACCTTTGTGATTATGCTGGATCCACTTGGATAATCCAGGACAATCTTCCATCTCAAGATCCGTCCTTTAATCACATCTGCAAAATTCCTTTTGCCATGTAGAATAATATATTCTTGGGTTCCAGGGATTAGGATGTAAACCTCTTTGGCAGCCGTTATTTAGCCCATCACACCTATCAGCAGGGTATCGGACATGTTGCATGTCCACAAAAAGAACAATGGAACCTCAAGGTACAATTTACCTAGAGCATTTTCCCTGTTGACCTGGGTGCTGTGCCAGGACTGATGGGCAGGAGATGGGGGCCGATCAAAGAATACCACATCTGGCCAGCACGTGTCTGGGGCAAGCGGCTTTCATATAGACAATGAGAATCTGGATTGATTTGTGCCGGGGCACCTGTGCTGAGTAAAACATTAGGGAAGGCAGACCCTCCTTCATGGAGGTTGGTGACAGCAGGAAAACAGTGGTGGACACATCGCATCACATTTTGCACTGTGAACGAGGCCCTGTGGTCAGTGGACAGTGCCCCCATCCCATGCCATATCCCTTTCCATCCTCCAGCTCTGAGGACGAATCTCTCCAGGGTTGATTGTGTAATTGTGAAGACTGACTTCCCGCAGTAGGATAGGTAAGGTCGGGCCGGGATGAGACTACAAAGTCTGTGTCCTTCTAATCTGGGCAGGTGTGTCCTTGCCATCGTTGCAATTTGAATATTAAAGGAAGATGACTTTAACCTTCAAAGGTTGAGAATGAGAATATCTAGATTATACCAGCTTCTGGTCTCATTTTAGTCCAGCAGCCACACCCCTGAAGGAGATAGGACAGATACTTTTATCCCCATTTTACCAGTGAGACCACCAGGCCTCCAAGAGTCTCTTTGACTCCCTTAAGGAGGCTCAGGAGTGGCACCAGGAGCGGAATGAGCCTCACAGCTCTTCCCGCTGTCCTGTGTGCTGTCCCACCTCCCTGGGGTGTAGATTCACTGACCCAAGGTGTTCAGGCCAAACTGGATATATCGTACATCATGGGTAATAAAGTGAGCTTATCTGAAATGTGGGACTCCCTGACCTCATGGTTTTATGCCATTAAAAATATGTCTTAGAGGCTGGGCACGTTGGCTCATGCCTGTAATCTTAGCACTCTGGGAGGCTGAGGCAGGAGGATCATTTGAGCTCAGGAGTTCGAGACCAGCCTGAGCAAGAGCGAGACCCCATCTCTATTAAAAAAAAATAGAAAGAAATTAGCTGGACAACTAAATATATATATATATTTTATATATATATATATATAATTAGCCATGCATGGTGGCGCATGCCTGTAGTCCCAGCTACTCGGGAGGCTGAGGCAGGAGGATTGCTCGAGCCCGGGAGTTTGAGGTTGCTGTGAGCTAAGTCTGATGCCACAGCACTCTAGCCCGGGCAACAGAGTGAGACTCTGTCTCAAAAAAAAAAATTTTTTTTAGTTAGAAGTAAAAGTAGATGCATGTGCTTAATAAACATCTTAATCAGAAACCCCTCCATCTATTTTCTGTCTTCTAGAAATATGCTGAGATTTCTGGTCTACTGATGAAATCATCCCAGTTCTCTTCACAATTGTGGTTTATACTACAATTCATTTACTTGCAATTTAATTCAGATCTCAAGACAGAGAGATGTATGGTTAGTCTGCCATCATGAATTTAAAATCCCATGGTTATCATCATCATAGTCAGCATCATCAATATTTTATTAAAGGAGATAGAATCCTAAGCTTACAATGACATCTTAAAACCACCCACTGACAATCCAGAAACCCTAAAACACTCAGAAATTGGTAGCATTAGTTACCTTAGAATTGGGAGTGAAAAGGGAATTAAAATAAGAACTGGTTAAGAGTCTGTTTTACCACAGTGGACATAATACTTAAGGGTGGAAGGCTGAAAGCTTTCCCCCTAAGATTAGGAACATGATAAGTACACCAAACAAATAAACAGAAATAGCAAACTTTGAAGGAAAGAGACAATGCAGGGAGAAGAAAACACCAAAAACCATCATTAATGGACGCACTATTTCAACCATAAAATAAGAACAGAATATTATAAAAAAGAAACAATCAGCAAACAAGAAAAGGCTTTTGAAATTTCAAAATTAAGAGCACATATGAAAAACCTGAAGTAGATTACCTCAAAAGAAGGATTAGATGATAAAAATAATCTCTGAGAAAGTACAGCCCTCCCCCCAGAAGAGGGAGAAAACAATAAGAGAAAAATGACAGCCATGGAGGACGGATTTAAAATGCCCAACATCTGACCGTAAGTTCAGAAAGAGAGGACAGGGGAGACACAGGAGGAAATCATCAACACAACATTTTAAGAAAATTTCCCAAAACTGAACTGAGTTCCTGTACGTAACTTACCAAGTGCCTAACACCTTACGTAAAAATAGACGCAGATTAAGGCAAATAATAGTGAAATCTGAGACCACCATAGCAAAAGAGTAAATCCTACATGTTTCCAAAGGGAGAGGGGGATAAAAATGTCACAAACGAGAAATTATAATAGGAATAAGAATGGTTTCAGATTTTCTCTCAAGAACTCTGGGAACTAGAAAACAGAGAAGAAATGCCTTCAGATTTCTGAAGAATAATTGTTTTCAGTTTAGGATTCTATACCCAAAAAGCTATCAAACAAGTGTTAGGATAGAATAAAGATGTTTTCAGATATGCAAGCACTCAAAAATTTACCTTCCACATTGCCTCTCTCTTTTCTCGGGAGATGTGCACCAACAAATACAGGAAGTGCATTACTGAAAGAGGAAGACACAGGGCCATACAACTGCGTCCTCCACCCAGGAGAGTCACAGAACCTGGTCTCAGAGCCAACAGCAGAGCAGCGTTCTCAGAAAGTAGTCAATCGACATCAGAACGGGGGAGGGAAAGGGGGATTCCAAAGATTCGATACTATCCTTAGGCATGTGGAACCACTTAAGTAAGCAATGAAGGCAGAGAAACTTAACGGGGGTGGAAGGGAAGACAAAAAAGTTCTGGTTGGAGAAAAAGCTGTTCAAGAAAGGAAAGCAGTTATTATGCAGCGCGGTGAGCAATACATACACCGTCACAGTGGTGCGAACTCTTGACTGTTAACCTTAAAGACAAAGCACTGAAGACTGAATCATGATTGCAGAAGAGAATAACCTTTCATTAACCTTAATGATATAAAAATAAAAGTATAGCCGGGCGCGGTGGCTCATGCCTGTAATCCTAGCACTCTGGGAGGCCGAGGCGGGCGGATCGTTCTGAGCTCAGGAGTTCGAGACCAGCCTGAGCAAGAGCGAGACCCCGTCTCTACCAAAAATAGAAAGAAATGAATTGGACAGCTAAAAATACATATAGAAAAAATTAGCCGGGCATGGTGGCACATGCCTGTAGTCTCAGCTACTCGGGAGGCTGAGACAGTAGGATTGCTCGAGCCCAGGAGTTTGAGGTTGCTGTGAGCTAGGCTGACGCCACAGCACTCGCCTCAGGCAAGACAGTGAGACTCTGTCTCAAAAAAAAAATAAAAATAAAAAAATAAAAATATAGATGACAGAGCAGGAAGTTAGGAGAAAGGAAGTGAGAGAAAAGGCAGGGTCTCTGACGTCCTCGTCTTACAAAGTAGGGGTGGCGATGAAGAGAACTACCCACATGGTCACCGACACTTCTTTTCTTTCTTTCTTTTTTTAAATTATTGCCATCCTAATGGGTATGAATCTTGTAACTTTTAAGCATAGTTTCAATAACTGAGATGCCGACATGGCAGCATCTTTCCAGAAAGTTGCAAAGGGGCCACTTTGGAAGGATGTGCTGTCTTCTCTCCACCCCTAACTTGGGATGCTTTCCGGCTGGAGGATGATGTAAGTGAGCAAAAGCTCATCTGTCAATGCAGGAAGTCAAGAAATAAATGTCTAAAAGCAGTAACTCATAAAATAACAGTTAAGCACATTATTAGGAATGTGGAGTCATGACAAGAAGAACTGAAAATAGACACAATTAAAAGAGCTTAAATGGTCCCTTCTGGGGAGTGGTGCTGGGGTGGAGAGGGGCAGTGCAAGGGTTGGTGCTTTTCATAGTGCCAGCATTTGATTTTTTAAAAACCATATACATTTATTACTTTAATAAAAATTTAAATGCTAATTTAAAAATTAATGATAGCTTATATATATATATACATATACATACATATATACACACACACACATATATGTATATACAGTGGCCTTTCAGTCTATATGTGGAGAATTGTTTCCAGGCCTCCAGGCCCCCACTATATTCCAAAAGCTGCTCATACCCAAGTGCCCAGGTTGGCCCTCTGTATACCCAGGCTTTGCATCTGGCCAATAACCTATTTCTGATCGGACTTTAGTTGTATGAGTGAAACCTGTGCAGTTCAAACACTTGTTATTCAAGGGTCAACATATATATGGAGAGAGAAAGTAAGAGTGGTAAAATGTTACCATTTGAGTGGAATCTGGGCAACAGTATATGAGAATTCTTTTTACTACTCTTGTGAATTATTTCAAAATAAAAAGTAAAACTAATGCTGTTCGGTGCTTACCATGTGTCTGGCCAAGGTAAGCACTTCATATGCATTACCTCATTTAGTCCTCACAACTCTGATTATCCACCTAACAGGTGAAGAAACTGAGGCCCAGGAAACTCAGGTGACACGCCC
>RJWJ010023265.1:0-25952 GCA_004363605.1 Indri indri
TGAGGTCAGGAGTTCGAGACCAGCCTGAGCAAGAGCGAGACCCAGTCTCAACAGAAAAAATAGAAAAATTAGCCAGGCTTGATAGTGCACACCTGTAGTTCCAGCTACTCGGGAGGCTGAGGCAGAAGATGGCTTGAGCCCAGGAGGTGGAGGTTGCAGCGAGCTATGATGATGCCTCTGTACCCTAGCCCAGGCAACAGAATGAGACCCAATCTCAAACACACACACACAAAAAAAGAAAACTCTTGTATTGACTTTTCTTATTCTGTTCCTATGTTCTTTACATCTGTTCATTTGCAGTAGAAAGATTAGTTATTGGTTAAAAAGAAAAAGTTATTAAAGAAGAATTAAATTCAGCACAATACTTTGTAAACACTTTTGAATACTCAAAAGATGCCACCAGTTTTGGAAGTGGTTAATTATGATGTTTTCAAGTACCACATAAGCATAATGACTGCAAAGACCTAGAGGAACCATATGAGTTTAATGCTTTTGGAATCAAGATAAAAACATATCATCAAAATAGTTGTTTTAGAAATATTCTTCTTAGGGCAAAGAAGAGGAAAAAACAATGGAAAAAAAGAACAGGCTATGTTTAATATGAAATGGAAGGAAACAGTATCCATTCAGATTGCTCTGAACCAATGCCACGGGTGACACTGGCATAATGTTGGTGATTCATCTGAACTGCAACTTACTTTAGCCCAGGAAATTTCTGCATCCAGGTCACCAAGTAGACCTTCTGAAGTGGACTTCTGTACCAATTCAGTTTCAGTAACAGAAAGCCACTCCGAGAGAGAAGCAGCCTCTTTCTTCATTTTCCGGGCCAACTGGGATGCTCTTTCCAGATCCTGTTTTCCTTCTGTCACCTGAAAAGGAGAGAGACAGGGAGACAGAGGTTGAGATTAGGATAGGAATGAACATAAATAGGAAGGAATCAGAATGTTAACTAAAAGTCCAAACTGATTCATAGTTAACCCCCCTATATCACCTTTATCTCTAGCATATTAAATCACTCCGAACTGGGGTTTCTACAAGGAGACAACATACTGCAGTGGCTAAGTGCCAGCCCTGGGTTTTAATCTTAGCTCCACAACTTACCTCCTAAGTGACATTGGTAGAGGGATAACCCTCAAAAAATTGTAATGAGTAGGAACTGAGAGGAGCAGACATACATAGGTCTTGCTCCAGTTGCTGGAACAAAGTTCAGAAATCAATAAATAGTATCGATTATAATTTTGAAGAGAAGATATCTTAGAACCCACTCAATGAAGGACTCTGCTTAAAAAATACGTACACACTGTATTATAGGGATTTGAGGGGAAAATAGCACTATTTTCACAACTATATATTTGAAAACTAAATAACTTAAAATACAGTACATGATTATGCAACTTAAACCTTATTATTATTTTGTTATTGTTGCTGACAGCAAGCAAAATGAACAGAACTAACATTTACCAAGCTCTTAATATAGCTTCTGCATTGTGTTAAGGAATCTTACACGTTATGCGATTATCACAAAAGCGTCTGTGATAGGCACTCTTCTTCCTACTTTACGAATATGGAAAACGAAGCTCACAGAGACTAAGGTTAAGACCAGGGTGGCAAAGCCACCGGACTGAGCCCAGTCTGACCCTTTGCATTACATAATCATGCTCTCAAACCAAGAGCTACCATTCACATGTACAGCTGAGATAGCACTTTAAAGGATACCACAACACATACGTAAGTTCTTAATTTTATGTGTACATATGTGCAGATAATAACATCTAAGTAGGAGAGTGACAAGTCATATATGAGACGAAATTTCCTTAGATGATATAAAATAATATAAAGACTGGATTTTGTTAATAAGTAACAAGAGATAACATTTTTCTTTTCTTGTTCCCTGTGTTTAATTTCACTCTTTCATAGTTAGAAGATTCATTATTATTAAATTCCTTCTTAAAAGTGTAATTTTTTCCCACAGAGTTTAATTAAAATTCATGGCTCTAAATTAATGGCACCTCAATGCAGACTTTAGGATATAAATACTTGGATTATATTAAAGGGCATTAGATATTCAAATGATACTTATCTGACTTTGACATGCTAGGCAGCTACACAATCATCATAAAACTTAATGCCACCAAAGATTTGTACATAAACAGGAAGAAAATAATTTACAGTTAAACTCAAAACAATTTACACTTTCCTCAATCTGATCAATACATTTTAAGATGTACTGGATATTGAATTAGGACTTACCAAGTTGTAAATCCTCTATGAATCCATTGATCTCTCCTCCCTCTTGGATATTCAACCATTTCCCTCTCTACAAGATCATTCCCACCAGCTATCAAACACTCAATTCTCTCACACTCAAAACAGTCTCTTCTTTGGCCTCAGCTTCCCTGACGACTTTCCTCTCTCCCCCTTCCCCACGCAGACCCTCATCACCACATTCTTAAAGTACTGTCTCCATGTCCTCGCCTCCCACACAGACCTCACACCCTGATGCTCTAGCTTCCACCCCCATCACTCCACAGAAATTGCCGTTGCTAAGTTCGATAACAACCCCAATGGCAACAGATCTAATAGACATTTTTAAGTGGACATCATATTTGACTGTCAATAATACTCAAAACAGCTGACTACACTCATTCTCCAAATATCATCTTCCCCTGGCTTCCCCAGTGTGCCTATCACTTATTGCTACTTATTTCAGTTTCTTTTGCAAGATTATCTTCCTGAAATCTCTTACTAAATGACATAATTCCTGAGACTTAATCAAGGGCCCTCTTCTTTTGCACTATATCCTGTCCTTAGGCAATCTATCATCCCTGCAAACGTTAATCACTGCCTCTATGCAGATGACTCATAAAATCCATCTTTGCAGTCCAGATATATCCCCCAGGCCTGAATAGCCACGTGAGTATCTGACATCGCCGATTAACATTCTCAAAGGCACTTAAAATATCAATACATCAAATACATGCTTGTGGTTTCTGCATGTCCTTCCAGCACCTGTCCTTTCAGCACCCCGTCCCAATGATGGCACCACTCACATAATGAAGCAGAAACCCAGGAGCCTTCCTTGGTCTCTCCCTCTCCTGCACCCCTATATCTAATCCATCACCAGTCCCATTGATTTCACTTCCTACATATGTCTGAAATCAATCCATTAATCCCATCTCCACTGCTCAAGCCACCAACGTCTGTCACCAGGAGTACAACAGTGACTTCCTAACTGTTCTCCCACATCCACTCCTGCCTCTCTCCAATTTATCCTCCAAATGGCAATGAGTGATCTTCTAATAAACATAGCTGAGCATGTTATTTCCCTGCTAAACACTCCACAACAACTGATTGTTGCTTTTGAGACAGAGATTAAAATCTTTAACACGAACACTATGACATTGAAAGGGTCTGTGTCATCTCCCCAACACCACGTTCCTCACACTGGTTCTCTCTGCTCTAGCCACACAAACGTACCATGCTGCCTCCTGCCACAGGACCTTTACACATGCTGTTCCATCAGTCACATAAGTTCTTCCTCTGGTTTCACCCAGGTTATTCCTCCCATCCTTCAGATATCAGCTTATGTATCACTTCCCCAAGGAAGCTTTCTTAACCCAAGACACAGCCAAATCTCCCTTTACCTATACTCTTAAAGCACCATGTACGTTCCTTTATAACACTTCAGACTGATAATCTGACATTACTTCGTGTGACTCCTTGATAAATGTTTTCCACTTTCTTAAGTTCCATTAGACAGTATCCCTACTGCCTATATAACTCCTGACACACAGTCTCAGTTGAATGAGACTTTAAATGAGAAAATAAATTAATGCTAAAATCAGTCACAATAAGAGGATTAGTGCAAAAACAAGCACTGGTATTCCCATCCATAAAATGCCTGATAAGTGAATAAATATAATAATATTGAACAAATAACTTGAGCTGTATAATACCAAAAAGAAGCCCTAAGATACGTATTCCGGATGGGCAATCCATCAAGGTGTATCACAACAACAACCTAATCTTGCAGAAGTGAGGTCAAAATTGTCTAGAAAAAGTATGAACTAGTCATTCTTCTTGATTTTAAATTGAGAACAAAATTTCAGCTATTTTTCTCTGGGTTTATGTAGAAATTTCAATCTTACTCCACCTGGAAGTAGTTAATATTTAATAACTGAAGAAGGAACCAAAACATTGTGTAAAGCAGTTATTCATTATTACCAAGGAAGTTTCACTTCTATGTATGCTTTTGTTCTGCTGGTTTCAGGGCAAAGATTCTAAATGAGAGAAGATGTTAAACCTGCTGGACCCAGTCACTCACCATAAATGGCCCAACAACACCTGCATGGATTCACTAAAATGCCCAAATTAGAGATGTTTCTTGGGAGGATTTTACATCCTAGTAGATTAACGAGAGTTTACTGTCACTCATCATTTACTAGAGCCCTGATGTTTTCACATTTCTCAGTAGACTATTCGATTCAGAAGTCCAAGGACCAATAACATAAGTTTATACAGGGACTATTATTTGTAGAGTTTCCTTGGAACGACTTATGGAACGTAAGTAGCCATTGAAAGTATAAATAGTAAACTGGATTAAATATTAAAAATAAATCGCTATATAACTATTAATCATTATAATATTAGCATATACATTTAAAGAAATATAATAAAAATTATTGCAATAAATTAAAAACATACATGAATGCCATAAATTTCAAACATGCGATTTCTGAGAAGTGAAATTTTAAAATACATGAGTGAGAGAGAAAGAGAGAAAAAGGGGGAGAGAGGGAGGGGTGGGCTGTGGGCTGCGCTCCTCACCTGCGCACCCAGGTCGTTATAAAGGACCTTCAGGGACGTCAGCTGCTCATCCATCTCTTTAGGGTTGTCGGTTTGCTGCTTCTGGACAATGTGCCTTCCTGTTTTGATTACAGTTTCGACTTCAAGTTTGACTTCACTCAAAGTTTTGTACAGTTTCTTTTAAAACAACAACAACAAGACAAATTACACATTGTAATGAAAACGTGCCAGCTAGAATCCTTTCAGAACACAGCTTACCCAGATTGACAGCTAAGACCTAACTACGGAGGTCAAAGGGCATTATCTTTCTCGGATTTGGTTCAAAGGTCGACTCAAATGAAATCAAAGTTGCAGTGACTTTTTCTCATGAGACAAGAAAATACACTAATAGAGTTTATGCCTGTTTTTAAGAAAATCAGACATGTGTTTTAAATGTTTGTGAAAATACTTGATAACATAAACATTTTTTCCTACATAAAGTGGGAAAATATTAGCACTAAAAATTGAATGTCTATCACGTTTAAAATTACATTTTAAAAAAATCCTCAATGCTATGACTAGAAAAAAGTCCAGGCTGGCTGCTGCTGGAATTTGGAATTATTAACATTTTTTTCCTTTATTTTCTTTGAAGTACCAAGTCTACAACAATGAACATGCATTACTTACATAATGAAAATATATATAAAATTCAATATATCAAGATGTATATGACTATAAGAAATTAGAGCTCTGTACATCAAATTCAGAGCTGTCCTAAGCCTAGTTATTTTGAAACAAAAAGCTTTATTCTCTTGACTCCATACATTATCATCTTAACCTGAAAACCTCTCATCGGACACTGTCACCACTGAACTAAGTTCCGTGAGGTCAAGGACAGTGTTTGCTATGGTTGCCACTGTATCACAATAAGCAAATAAATGCTTACATACATGCACATATATATTAAAATTTATCCTATCTGTACATTCTTCCACCCATGTAAGGAACAGACATGTGGAGACTGCAGTTTTGAAAAGCACAAAGAACTCTTCCCAGACTTCTCGTCTTAACCAGTCATATCTTAAGTTTCTTAATGATTCTTCAGCAGAACACTAATTCTAAGATTGTGTCCTCTTAGCCACATTATTTTTAAAATTTCTATTCAATGGAATTATAAAGTTTAAGACTGAAAAAGTCATAAGGCTTTATATTAAATATATCATTTCTTCTTTCCCATCTTAGGTTTAAACTTTTTTTTAAACTTGTATTTTCCTAGAAAATTAATTTTTTATGCTATAATATCCCTGACATCCATTCTAAGAATAATTTTTTCTTTCATATCTTAGGCTTAAACTTTATAAATTAAAAGTTAAAATTTTACTTTCTTTGAAAATGATTTTTTTAATGTGGTAATATTGCTAACATCCATTCTAAGTATGGTTCTTCTAGCTAACTCGAATTTATCCTTGAAAACTTAGCTTATTAGTCACATTCTGCTGAAGCCTTCTGTAACTTCACACTGTGATTAAGGTACGTTTCTTTTGGTTTTTTCCTTTATCTCATTACACTGTCATAATTGATTTACTCTCTCCTAGCTATCTCTCTTATCCCTTCTAATTTCCTTGGGGGCAAAGACCACATTTCTTATTTTTCAACATGTTTTCCATCGTCGGTCTCTCTGTTTAGCACACTCTAGGCTAAAGATCGTGCACAAATCGAGTATGGAAGTGCAAGACTAAGCCATAACCGCTGCCAGAAAACCCACTGGACATGTGAACTGCCCAACAGCCTCACCATACACTTGTCCAGGTGGGTCTGTATGACATCAGGGTCTACATCCTTCACATCCAGAACGTGAAGTTCTGCTTTCACACCATCCAGCACGCGCTTACAGTCAAGCATGCGCTGCTCAAAGTTAGCAGGCTTCTGGAAAAGCTGGAACTTTGTGGACACCTCTCGAAGTTTCCTCTGTTCGCAGAAATGAATATAGTAAGCAATTCACATCAGAATGATAATCTCTCTCATCAAATGATATTAGTATAACATATACTGCTAAAAAGCTATAAAGTAAAGCACCAACAAAACATGACCAAAAAAAAGAAAAAGAAATCTTAAAGGACCTCAGTGCGGTTCCCCGATCACCTAAGTGAACTGCACAGCCCAGTGATGTGAATCACTTGACACTCAGGGTCTCGATCCCAGAGATAATAAATTCAGACAATAAATTTGGACAAAGATGGCTGGCCTTGCTGGAATTAAAACTTCTTACATTTTCTCCCCTGTTTGAAAAATATATATCAGGAACCTAGAACTCAAAATACCCTCCATTACAAGTTCAGACTGAAATTCAAGGTCACTTGGGTCATTAAGGGACTAAGTGTCTGAGGCTGCATCCCATGTGACCTCAGCCCGCCTTGTGCATCAGCCACACCAGTACTGACAGGGGCTCTGCGTTAAAGAAAAAGTCAATATAATGCTAACTTCTAAATCCAGCTCATTCTTTCACTTCTCAGCTCAACCATAAAAATCAGATTGAATATTTTTTCCACCTGTGCAACAATCTGTTTCTGCTCCCTGAGATGCAATGCACCTTCAATATATCACTCCTCTCCCGTGGTCTCCATCATAAAGATACCAAAGGCACCCAAGTAATCAACTCTTTCTCCTTTTCTTTTTATGCCCAACATATTGAAAAGCGAAAGGATGCCCCTCGCAGTCCTTACCTGTAGCACATCCATCTGACTTCCTCCTCGAGCAGCCCTGCCGTCTGGGGAGGTCGGGAGCTGAGAACGCATATTTCTTCTCAGCTCCTCTAGGGTTAGTTCATGGGCTGAGATCTCTGCTTGGATTTTCTGCAGAAGAGATTGGAAAGGGGAGGGGATGTCCTTTTTTAAAAAGTATAAAAAGAAACAATACAAAAGTTCCATATAGTTATGTAATACATAATATTGTATTTTATATAATGTTGCCCCCAGACAAGCTTTAATAAGTTTGTGGCATAATAATAATACAGGCTGCTGTATTGTAAGACTACTGTGTGCTATGCACATGCTAAATTCCTTGTATTTGTCATTTCTAATGTTTACTATTTATTTATTAAAAACAATTTGTCCTAATTCCATAGCTAAGAAAACTACAATTTAAAAATGTTGGTCATTTGCCAGGGTCTCACATAGACAGCGAGAGAACTCCAGGACCCAAGTGCTGCCCATACGTAAGGTCTATCCTTCCCGTGAACTCTGAGTTTTCCATGGCAGAAGTTCTCTTGCAGCTGAGGAAGTGAGTACCTATGCTCTCTTTTTGACTCAAGAGCCCTTAAATCTATGGCAGTACCTGAGCTTCCTGGGGAACTTGGAAAGCATCTATCCTATCAGTCAAGTACGTGGTAAGCTGTTTGTCCAGCTCCCCCAAGCTCTCCTGCAAGACTTGAAGCATGTGATCAGTTTCCCGCAGGACCTGGAGTTGCTTTTCCAAAGAAATTTGCTTGCTCTCTGCCTACACGGGGGAGAAATCGAACCATCAGTTTTGCTCAGCACAAATATAAATAGCTCAATACATACGTTCTGGCCACTAAGAAAAGTCTAACAGAGCACTAGTTCAAGACATTAGCCTACCTTGTAAATAATTAATAACTACTAATGGTAACTCTGAAAATGTCCTTCTAGGACCTTACACACCTTGTGGGTGAATTACTAATTTTTACTTCTTTTTGTATATGACAAAATTTAAAAATGTAAAGATTTCTTACAGAACACTTTAAACAGAGGATAAAAATTTGTTATTTATTATACATTTAGAGTGTTTTTAGGAATCAGCAATATCTGTCAATAAGAACATAAAATTTAACAAGAATGTCTATCAATGAACATCTGAATCTCTTTTTTTCCGAAGTCTAAAACAAGTTCCATTGAACCACTATTTGCTGCACTTTTGGATTAAAGGCTTGATGCTATTCATCTAAACATCAACAGTTATTATTTAATATGTGCTTGAAAGCATCGAATGCCCACCCAAACTTTCTATAAAAGAACAGTGTCCTTTCTCTAATTAGTGACATGGACATGCACGCTGTGATACAACCTGGATATGAACTAAGAGATCAGGGCTTTCATAGTAGCTTACATCAAATCATGATTGCCCTAATATTTACTACGATAATATGAGTCATTATTCTTATATACAGCTATGATGTGATCTTTGATGGAAATTAAATAGTTCATAGGTAGAAATAATCTCAAAGATAATTTTTTTTTAAACAAGTTCTGCCTGCCTTATAAGTATTAGGTCTATTCTTCCCTCCCTGGTATGTCAGTGCCCTCCTAAGTGTTGGTTGCCAACTTTAACCAACATTAACCAACTTTAGATGTTACCAACTTTAACCAACATTAAAGCCTTTCCAACATTAAAGCTCTCTATGATGCAGAGCTTAGGGTCAGCTCCATCTCATAAATACCCAATCAACACTCACACAATTCTTACCAGATGACTCAGCTCTTCGTATCGGCTGTTAAAAGCCTCCAGTTTCTCGCTGATTATATCATCGAGAATCCCTCCGTCAATCAGAGTCTGGCCAAGTTCCCGGATCTGGGTGCGATTATCTGCTGGGTGGCGCAAAACAGATTCCAGAGACTGTTCCAGGGACAGGGAAAAAAATAATGCCTTTACTAAGGCAAATGTATCCAGGATCCTAAAAACGCACATTTTTTAAACAAGTAATTCCATTTTCTAGAAATGTATCTAAGGAATAAGACTGGAAATTAATTATATGACTAATTCACAAAATATCCGTCATGGTACTAATAAATACATAAAATTGGGAAATCCATATGAATGATATAGGATGATATAATTCCACACAATTTCAAAAGTTATTAATTATATACAGAAAATCTTATGATACAATTCAATGTTTAAAGGCAGAAAATGGTACTATCCAAGCAAAATTATCTCAACTGTTATTAATTATATTACTAAAAATAGGTAAAAATTATCTTTTTTTCAACATATACAGAATAGAGGCACTGTTTTATACACACAGTTTACATATATAAAATCTTATTAACCATATGGGCTAAATATTATTTCCATTTTACAGATGGGAAAACTGAAGGTCATAGAGGTTAAATGATTTGCTACCCATATAGTCAAGAGCTAAGATTCCATCTTGGCTCCAAAGCCTTTATGACCCCTAGGCCTTTGATCCAGTGTAACTACCTTCTAGTGCATATACACAAAAAATAATATTAGGAAGAAACACACAAAACGTTTAAAAGTGTTTATCAGAGTTTGCTTCATACTTTTCTCTATTTTCCGTAGTTTTAGAATGTACATGAACTCTCATACTGGGAAAATGTTTTTTAGAAAGTAAGCCTTTCATAGCTTTCATTTTTTCCAATCTCTCACTCTGCTTTATTTGAGAAGTGCCATCTTTTCTCCAGCAGAACATCCGTCTCCTGGAATGCAGGTACCACACTTCACTTACTCCTGACGTTCAGGCATCCACTCAATTCCTGCTTCGTGCCACTGCATTTCTAAAAGCATATCTACCTTCTTTCTCTCTTTTTTTAAGCAAACTTACCCCTCGTTACATTGCAATTCAGTTAAGAAACAGTTATTAAGTCACCTGTGTGGCGCACACTGTGCTGGGAACTGAGAGGAACAACAAAGAATGGAAGAATCAGGTACATTTCTCGGCCTCAAAGAGCCTGAGGTCCAGGGGTGGTGACAAGCTCCTATTACAGGACCCCATGTCTCAACTACTCTCCCCTCAGCCTGTCTTTTAACTTTTGATATCCGAAGGTAACAGACCAGAAGCCACTGCAAACTGAGTCGCTGTTGTGCTTAGTGGGTAAAAATTACTTGAAGAGGAAGCAGGAGGGCAGTTGTCCCAATAACAGGGGCCAGAGCTTTGTCCAGAGACTGGTAAAGTAAATTGCAAAACCACTAGAGTGCCGTGCCCTGTCTAAAATGTACCGATTGCCACTTCACGGGGCTGATGCAGTGGGTCACTGATAATCTAAACACACACGACTGTATAAATACTTCAGGCTACAGAAGAAAACACGAGTTACACTGAAAACTACTGAGGAAGCAAACGAGTTTGCCCACATAAAGCATCATGTTCCTCGTTTTAATTCACACGCAGCCTCATCGCAACGAAAGGAAATGCCACCGAGAACGCGGGTCCCAACCTCTAGGGCTTCGTTGACAGCATCCGTCTTCTCAGGCAGGACCTCTGTGCTCTTCATCCGCTCTTCCAAGGTGTTTAGCCAGGTGGTTTCAAGATCCAAATAGTGAAGCAGTTCAATCCAACAGGACCAGACCTCCTAAAGAGTACAGAAATTTAAATTAGACAAGAAGCCATTTCATACATCATACCTCGAGTGCCACACATTCTCTTTAATCAATAATAATTTCACTTAGATGTAAGCATATCTGGGAATTTAGAAACTGATGAAGTTGGATTTTCAGATAAATGAAATATAAAATTGAATCTGTCAATAAATCACATTAGACCAATTGGTGGGGGAGGGGACAAAAAATGGGCCACAGGCTGCCTCCCTCTTCCCATTAAAATAAATTCCAGGATCTGACTTAAATGTCAAAAATCAAACTGTATAATCAGTAGGAAAAAAAGGAGAGAAACATTATCAGTTTGTTTTTTAAATAAAAGGGAAAAAAATCACTCAATTGTAAAATTTTTAAAGAATCACACAGGAAATTAAAATCTTGTGGGCCCCACCCAATTCCAACTCAGAGCTAACTGATGTGAAGAGTTTGCTGTGTAGTCAACTTTTTCCTAAATGCAGAGGACATCTCTGTTTAAGAAGAGAGCCACACCAGGCTCAGCTGCTCACGCCTGTAATCCCAGTACTTAGGGAGGCTGAGGCAGGAGGATCGCTTGAGGCCAGGAGTTCAAAACCAGCCTGGGCAACATAGTGAGACCCCGTTTGTGGCTCCCTGAGCCCAGGAATTTGAGGTTACGGTGAGCTATGATGACACCACTGCACTCTAGCCTGGGCAATAGAGCAAGACCCTGTCTCAGGGGAAAAAAAAAGAAGAAGAAAGAAAGACAGTGAGCCACATTTTACCCCAAATGGAGTTATACTGTTCCTACTGTGTTAGTTGCTACCACCAATTCCTCACCACTAAATTTTCCATTGGGGATGGGGGGGCTGGAAACATTTATAAATTTATACTCCCTTATTCCATACAAGAGGAATCTATTTGAATGGTAAATTTAGGAGAAAGAACTCAGCTTGGGGCCTCCTGGGTTTGTCCTCTGTGGGATCTACTGAGCTAGTGAAGGCATGCTCCAGTCTGTGCTCCACATGGGGCATGCTGACCAGAACAAGGGTCAGCAAATGTTTCTATAAAGGGCCAGAGGAAATAGTTTCAGTTTTAGGGGCCATATTTGGTCTCTGTCATGGATTTTTCTTTGGGGGGAGAGAGAGAGAGAGAGAGAGAATGTGAGTGTGTGTGTGCGCACGTGTGTGTTTTACAACCCTTTAGAAATGTAAAAACCCTTCTTAGTTAATCGGACATATAAAAACAAGGCACAAGTTAGATTTAAACCCTCATCCGTAAGTTTCCCTTTGGCTGAGGGAAAAAGGGAAAAGAGGTTTCTAGTCCCTACATTTCTACAAGCAAAAAGCAGACCAAAACTCTGCTCGGATGAAAGCACAACCTCATTTCTTAGGGGAAAGAAAAGATAACTCACAGAAAATCACTCCCAAGAGGCAGACTGATTCCTATTCAAGTAGCTTTCTTACAGCTAGTCTCAATTATACATATTTATCTTTGCACAAAATTGATTCAGAACAAGCAAGTAATGAGTGAATTTAGGTTAAATATGGCAGTTGCCATTTTTTACCATTTCAGGATTTCCCATAATACAATAATTTGTTTTAGGTTGAACTGAATTTAGATTAAATTATAATACATTGAAATGCTTCTTAAATCTTCCAACAAGATATGACAAAAGTCATATTAACATAAAAACAAACAAGCAAAAATTTAGTTTTATTAAAAAAAAATAAAACCTCATAGAATCATCTACATCTTAAATCTAATGTCCACAGAGAGAAAAAAGTACTTTATCTAAGGCACAGCAAAATACCAGCATATTTAAGTTCTACTTTTCCTTCAGATAACTCTCTAACTTTAGACACCACTTAAAATAAAAAAATAAACTTCATCTCCGTGTACTCAATCAGGCAAAACAAAGGAGATGCTTATAACATCTTCAGAAATTTTTGGACTAGAACAGACACTAAAGATCATCTGTAACATGAAAACCTCGATTGCATACATAAAAAAGTAAAGTCTGAAGATACTAAAAGACTTGCCCAAGAAATTTCCAATAAATGGGGACAGATCTTGGTCTCCTTTTTTATTAACCCATGTTTCATTTTTATCAATCTATTCGTTCCCTAAGAACTACTTTTCCTTTATGATCCAGTATTGGAAAGAAAACAGTTTTTTCCATGATTTAGAAATGGTCAGTACATTACAGAGTTTGGATCTCAGAAAGGCATCGCTGAAAAAAAAAGAACATACCTCTAGCGTGTGGCACTTTCCTCGAATTCTATTACAAAGAAGTTGGTAATTCTCCAGCACGACATTCAGCTCAGACGTCAACTCCTGGCCACCAGAGGGCACTTTGGCAGCTAATAACTTGATGTTGTCTTTGAGAATCTTCACCCTCACCTCCTTCTGCAACACATCCTCCTTTGCCCTCTGTTCCAAGAAAGGACGAACTTGAAAAATGTCTCCCTTTCGCAATGACCAATTTCTTTCTTCCTTTTTTAAATAACTAAACTAAAATTAAAACATCTAGATGATTCTAACTGCCAATTTGGAACATTCTGTAGGAATCACTGCAGTGAGTGGTTTTTGAAATAAGACTGCTAACTATAACATTTTACTCACGCATCCCAACGTACACAGCACCCACAAACATTTTCATTTCGTAACAGCAGTATTAACATCTAAGTTATCCTAAATTATGTTTACTGACATGAAATTGTTTCAAATTCTGGGTCCAAATAACAATCTAAGTGAATTGATTTTAATTGCTCAGTTGGAGGTCTAAGCATATTAGAATGAAATAAATAAATTTTCACAAAAATTGATATGTACCACAGTAGAGGTATCCTTTAAAAAGATCCCCAAATGATTTAAACATTTTTTTTCTCCTAGAACATAGGTACATGTATCTTTCTGATAATTAACAGCATTTCAAAGATGATAAAGTTATACTGGGACAACCTGATCCAAAAATAGTTGTTTCCCTGGCTCCTCAAGATGAAAAATCTGACATTCAGGAAAACAACTTAAACAGCCTTTCACTTTCCATTTCAGCTTTCTCTATTACTTAATGGTTTTCAACTTACCTAAGTTGGCGTAAAGTAATTAAATGTAGTGTTTTTTAAATTTATAATGACTGTGAAAAAATAAAAATAAACAGAATGGCCCAATCAAGGATTTTAATCTCATTTTTCTAAATTCTCATCTACAGTAACTTTAGAAAACTACAGAACTACAATGTCAGTAATGTAAAGGAAGAGAATAAATGAGATAAGATTATTCTTAACATGGTAGGCTACCTTTAAAATACCTTAAATACTGAATATTTTTAAAATCTTTCAAAAGCAGTTACACTATAAAAGATGTTTCAGTGAAAATACAATTTCAACAAAGGTCTCCTGTGATATTTACTTTGACTTATATATAATAATGCATGAATGCCATATAATCCCTTTTAAAAAAAAATAAAAAATCTGTACAGAGATTTTTGCTTTAGTTACACTTCCAGGCAAGTTAACTTTGGGGTAAAACATTCACTGTGTTGTTTACACTTATAGAAAAAAAATAGCCTTTCAGACATGACCTCCTTTGGTTTGAACACTCAAGGACAACTGAAGCAGTGTTAGAAATTTGGGAATGATGCCCAGCTCTTTCATTATATATAAAAAAGAGAGTGTTCAAGACTATTGACACGGGAATATAAGCTTATAGGAAACATATCCAGTGAGGCCAACTGATAATGACAGTCCTTGATGCATTCCTACTGCTACTCTTACCTGCTCTAACAAAATTTTGGTAGACACATGTGCCTCATATGTGAACTGGAATATTACCACCTGCTAAAATACAGATAAACCCCAACCAACTCAGGAAGTCTTTCTTGCTCCTTACAAAAAAATAATTCTTCCCGAAAAATTTTGAAAATAGATAGTGGTGATGGCTGCAAAACATTTTGAACGTAATTAATGTCACTGAATTGTGCACTTAAAAATTGTTGAAATGGCAAATTTTATGTGCTATCTATTTACCCCAATAAAAAATTATAATTAATTCTTCCTTACGCCTACTACCAGAGGTTTTTAAGTCATTATCTGTGGCTTCCCAAAGTTCTACCCTAAGAGATTGTCTCAAGGGTCTTCATGGACTCGACTCACGGGCCAAGCAGAACAAGTGGACTCTTAATTTCCTTTCCCCACTAAAATCATAGCAACTACCTTTTTTTTAAATGTGAAATCCTGCTGTGAAAGCTGCTGTGTACATATGGTGCTTTACAGCCAGACAGATGACAGGTTTGAGAGGGAGGGAGGTACGAAGCCTGGCGGCACCGGCCGCCCCAGCCTCACCTTCATTTCCTCCACAGCACTCTCAAGCTCTTCTGGAGACTTGTACTCAAAGTCCCTCTCCAGGTACTCCTCCTCAGCCTGCGTCATCCATTCCTGCATCTCCGCCAAGTCTTTCTTCAGGTTCACTGCTTTTTCCTGACTTTCAGACAACCTACTTTTTTGAATAGCAATCTAGAAAGGAAAAGCCATTCCCCCAAATAAACAAATGTTAACATGTTCAATGTCAAGTTCTAGTCTTTAATATTTAAAGACACAGTGATAACTTTCCACAAAGTCAGACAAAACCTTTTACACATTTTGTGCTGATACTGTGGTTTATAAGCAGTAATAAGAACAATATTATAACTGGGATTCTAGACGACATTTTGGATATCAATCTAATCTGGAAGTATCTTATTATAATTTTGAAAATGCATAACTGTTGACAGTAATCCCGAATGCAAGAATCTAGACTAAAGCAATAAAAGCATATATATTAAGTAAACTTACTGTACCAGTTTGTTATGAAAAAGAGAACAACAAAAAAAAAAACATGAAAGCAACCAAAATGTCCATTTTCTTCTTTTAAACAGAATTCCCCATTAAGATTTCACTTCTAAAAAGCAAACAGGGAGAGGTTGCTATTAAAGATGTTCATGTAAAACATCTGCTCTACAAAATTTTGGTTTTAATAATCTACTATATTTGTATATTCCACGTAGACACACAGAAACAGTCACATTAGAAAATAGCTGTTTATCAGATTCTGATTCAGTAAGTTAGTTAAAAACTTCAGAGAAGTCTAGAAGTATTTTCAGAGAGGTTCTCACCATAACCACAGGCTGACTTTTACTATGAGAGAAGACACCATTCTGCAGTCACAGTCCAACCCCCCCTTGACATATTCAGCCTCCTGCTCAAATTACATGTCACAGCAGAGGCCACCTTACCAGGGCTTGCTGGTCTGCTAAGCTGACAGTAACCAAAGGCCAGCACAGGAAAAGGATGGTTCTCACAAGCTCGAGGGTGAAGCAAAAGTTAGTGGCCTTCCTGGTCCCTCCCTCCAAACAGGACCCCAGTCACAAAAATAGACAGGGACAAAACAGGAGCTTTTCTTCCACTGCCCCACACGTACCCAAGGAGCCAATGCCAGCAACACTAGTCAGTTACATAATTTTCATGAATCCACAGAAAAATAAGAAAAATAAAGACACCGTTATGAATTTTTTTAAAAACCCTCAAAATTATAATTAATTTTCCTGATTTGTTTTATATGTCTGTTCTTTCTTAGCAAAATAAAAATTTGGTGACACTATGCTTGTCCAAAACCACTTGAACACTTTTACTAGTCAATGAAGTACAAGAGTCTGGAACTGCTCTAGATAATTATTCACACAATATGTGCTTACCTCCTTGTTGAGGACACTTAAAAATATCCTATATATTTATTCCCATAGGTTGAATCAATAATAATTCACAGTAAATTCATTGTTGTCATTTGTATGTGCATGGATGCATGCACAGACAGACATAGACAGACAGACGGACACAAAGACAGACTTCTATTTATCGCCTTCCTAGCTCCTCCAAGCCACTTCCAAACCATTTTCCCTCTTTACTTCCTCAAAAATCCCAGTTCCTTCAGGCACACGCCATCAGATTATAGCACATCTAGAAAAATTTGAATTTGGCTCAGATATTAGATGATAGTATAAAATTATTAGTTTCTTAAGTGTGATAATGGTATTATGGTTTTGTAGAAGAATGTCCTTATTCATGGGAGAAGCATGCTGGAGTATTTAGGGGTGAAGCGTCATGATGTTTTCAACTTCCTGTCAAAAGCACATTTCTAGCCCCCCCCAAAAAGAGAGTATGTGGGTGCATGTGTGTGTAAGAGTGCGTGTGTGTGTGTGTGTGTGTGCAAGCATGCATACCTATGTAAAAAGAGGGGTGGAGGAAGAGAAAGCAAATATGGTAAAACATTAGCAAATCCCTGAAAAGGTATATGGGTATTCCTTGTACCATTATTTCAACTTTTCTTTACATTAGAACATGTTCAAAATAAGGATGTTGGGGTAAAACAACAAAAACAAAATATTCAGTTATGGAAGTATAAATTTTTCCTAAATAAACATCAGCCAAAAGCACTGTATTAAGAGACCTGTACCATCCACAGAAGTGTGTGCAGGACGCCTGTATTTCACATTTTCTCCTCTATTTTTCGTCCCTTTGTCAGTCACTTCAACTATACAGAATGTCACTGTTATTTCAATAACAAAATGAAAGCAATCAGAAGAGAACCACCTCCAGTCCCCATACGGTTCACTTCATCCTCTGCCGCAGGATCATGGACTTCACCTGAGAAATTCTCTCATCTCAATCTCCTCTGCACCACTACTTTCTTTTTCTAAGTGAGGTCCTCCTCTTCGGCATGCAAACATCCTGTAATATCTCTCATTATTACAAATAACAAAAACACCTTTTGGGATCCCCATCTCCGGCACCCACCCATTTCTCTGCTCCCCTGAGTAGAGAAATTGTCCAAAGTTGGTCCTACTCGTCCCAGTTCCTCACTTCCCATTATCTCCTCAACATTCTCCATTATGACTTCCTTCCCCGCCACTCCATGGAACCCACTGTTCTCAACCTCAAGGATAGGCTTCGTCTTGTCATCTTAGCAAATTTTAAGCTTCATTTTCAATTCTGATTGGCCTCGGCAGTCCTCAGCATTGGGCATGGTGAAAAGCTTTCTCCGCCTGGCCTCTGGGAGCCCACCTTTCCCCAAGTGTCTCTCATCTTACTGATCTTTCCTTTCTAGCATCTGGCATCTCTTATTTAACACCTCCAGAATGGAAATCACCATTTCACCTGCACCCACGAAAGCTTCTCCTCCTTGAGTCTTCGTTATTCCAGTAAATAGCACCACAATTCACACAAAGTGTAAGATTTGCAAAAATCCCAAGCTGTCCTCGACCATTCACTTTTCTTCTATCACACATCCAATTCTGCACTTGGGTCTCCTCTCTATTTGCAAAATATGGCCCAAACCTAGCATTTCTCATGACCTCTATCACTATCTCCCCAGTGCCAGGGGCCATCCTCTCTCTCTAAGACTTCAATAACCTCCTAAATATTCTTCTGGTTTTAATTCTTGCCTTCCCAGAGCAAATTATCCACATGAAAGGCACAGTGATCTGAAAAGATCTCTATCACATGTCACTCTCCTGCTCAAAACCCTCAAATTGCTTTCTGTGTAATATCACACCTGGAATAAAATCCAAAACCTCACCCCCAAGCCCATATCTAATCCATCCTCTGTCTACCTTCTGACCTCAAATATTCCCATTCTGCAACCCACTAACTCCTCTCCGTTCTATTCCAGCTATACTGCCCTCATTCTTTATTGAACACAGCAAGCTCATTCTGACCTCTGAGATTTAACACTTGCTCTTCACCATGCATGGGTTTTCTTACCTGAACCTCACATGGCTTCCCTTACTTTACTCAGTTCTCTGTTCAAATGTTCCAATCTCAAAAAGCCCTTCCCTGACCACCCCCTTTGAAATAACCCACCTAACCCTAACTCCTTGCTACTCCTACATAATATTATTATTCATTTTCCATCTGCCTCCCTACAATGCAAGCTCCCGAAGGGGAGTTTATTGTTCCTTGTTCAATGCTGGGGATCCAATGCCTAGAATGATGCCTGACATATGGCAGCTGATTAATAAATATTTGCTGAATAAATAAACGATTAAGTGCTTTAACTATTGGGTAACATACTCAAATGTTTTAGAGGCAAAGCAACTAACATACATGTGTGTGTTAAGCCGGATTTAAGACAAGAAAAAAAAGTAAGTCCCAGGCCAAATTGGACAATTAGTCCCAACCCTTAATTTAAAAAAAAATGATGCCTTTCTTGGCTCAATGTGCCACCCAGGTTGCAGTTATTAGACCACTATTTTTCAAATTGCATGGGTTATAAAATCCCTTTAGTCAGTCAAGAGATGCCACTGTCTTCACTTCTTGAAAACCACAGAGAGCAAAATTGAAAAACTCACCTCCTTGCTAAATTTCTCCAGTTGGGTTTGATAGTCTACTAGTCTTGTCTGCACCCAAGTTTTGATTCCAGCAATTGGACAGCTTCGAAGGTTAGTTTCTATTTCTTTCATGTTTTTCAGAGATAATTCAACTGTTTCTATTTCATTAACAAATGCCTGAACACACAAAACATGCCCATGTTGAGTTCATTCCTATATAGGTGGATGCCATAATTATAGTTTGTCTGCTTACATTCCTGCAAATATTGTAAAAGCAGATGGCTCAAGAGTCAGGACTTTTAACTACTTCAGATATATTGTGCCTTAAGAAATTCAGTTCACTTGGGGTGCTTCATATTGCCATCTGCCAAATTAGATTAGAAATACTTGACTCTCAGTAGGGAATAGTCTTTTAATTAATTTAGGGAAGCCACATGATTTCACCAAATATAAATTGCATGCAGTATTACTAGCAAATTTCACTTGTTAAATATATATTTCTTAAATCCTCACCATGTGGCACAAGAAAAGCAATATGCAATTGGCTCCTAATGAACTAAAATTGCTATTGTTCTCTCCAAGCAAAATTCTATAACCATAGCAAAAAATAAAAATATGAATAATCTGTCATTCTTTTATTAGCTATAAAGTCATAAAAGGATGAAGGATATTTTATCTAGGTTTAAGTCCATGTCATATTCTTACAATTTTAATAACAGCAGTGAATAACAAAAATAAAAGAATATGTTATTTATTACAGCAGAACTCACAGAGCACTGGTCTAGCTGCCTCTGCAGACCTGCGGCGTCTCCCTGGGCAGCCTGCTCTTTCATTAAGAAGTCTTTCACCCCATCCATCCATTTCTCAATGACTTTTGAATCGGCCTAAAATGAACACAATAACAGAGGGGGATATTATTCAGTGACATTCAACCTACTACATCTCAAGATCTACAGCTACTGGAAAAAAGGCAACTTGTCAAAACTTTGATAGTATCATTTTCACTTATTTTACTTCTTTTTCTAAAACTTCCAACTTTGCAAATAATTATTTTCTTCGCTCTTGACTAAAATCCTTAGGAGATGACAGCTTAGTAATGATTCTAAAAATTTCAAAACCCTCTCCAGTGAACCAAGCTATTTTGCCTAAAAGCAAGCAATATATATGATTAAAAATTCAAATTATAGGCCTGGAATGGTGGCTCATGTCCATAATCCTAGCACTCTGGGAGGCCAAGGTGGGAGGATTGCTTAAGGTCAGGAGTTCAAGACCAGCCTGAGCAAGAGTGAGACCCTGTCTCTACTAAAAATAAAAAAATTAGCCAGATGTGGTGGCACATGCCTGTAGTCCCAGCTACTCGGGAGGATGAGGCAGGAGGATGGCTTGAACCTAGGAGTTTGAGGTTGCAGTGAGCTATGATGATGCCACTGCACTCTAGCCAGGGTGACAGAGTAAGATGTGGTCTCATTGAAAAAAAAAAATTCAAATTACAAAAAAAATGTTTCTCTAGTTATAAACAGCTACAAAACCTTTTGCTCTCACATAGCTTAGAACAAATTTTCTCCTAAAGTTAGCTCCTCAGGGCAGCGATGAACAAATAGCATAATGAATGAAATACAATGTATTATTCTTAGTTCAGCTGTTAGATGCCTTGTTATCTGAGAACCCAAGACAGTCCACTGCCTGGCTCCATTCCTTCATCCAACATTTATTAAGCATCACTGTATACAGTTATTGTGTATGGTATTGAGGGTTCAAGGACAAATGAGAAAGCAAACATTTTGCAGAGAGAAAGAGACTTCAGATGGACGTAACATTGAAAATGAGCCTTAAAGAATACAAATGAGTAGATGCAATGTGAGCTCCAATACTAAAGTAATGGTCATTTTAGACAAATTTACTATTCTGTTCAAAAAAGCCCTTCAGGTTTGAAGGCAACTACCATGTCTTTCCCTAGTCTTCTATTGATTAAACATTCCCAGTTCCTTCCCTGACGTCTCCAGGACATGATATCCAGGTATTGCACACACCATTCTGATCAACATGCTCTAGAAACTACGTCAATTTTCTAACATCCTTAAAATGCCACCCAGAACCAACTATTTTTATGCTTACAATGTTGGAATGAATCACAAAGATAGAACTTAACATATGGATATTACACTTATAAAATACCATATAAAATCTTTTTAGTTCTAACTTTCTAATTGTACAGTTGTTTATTTCTTTGGTTTTTTATTTGTGTGTAGATATTTTATTCACAATATTCAGTTAACTAAAACTCCAGTATTCCCATTAACTACCTTAAAATATATTTCCCTTACCTCATATTGCTGAATTGACTTCTGTAATAAATTCAGAACTTGATAATCACAAATCTTAAATTTTACCTTGTTATGTTAACAATAATAGCAGCATAACTACAAGCTAACAAAATATTTTGAATGTTTAGTCTTTTCACTTTGCTATCAGCTATTCCTCCCAGCTATCTCTCATCTACGAATCTGACAGATTGAGTATCCTTTTTCCATTTTTGTTGTTGTTGTTGTTGTTGAGTTTTGGGTTTTCCCAAAGCCAGTGACAGTGCCTACCTGAGTGTTTCCCCATGAGGACACCATGTCAGTCATAACTGACAAACTATTGGCTTAGTTTTCAAAATACAGGAATCTACATAACAGTAGCATCTGTCTAGTTTTCCACTTTCTTCTTATAAGGTTCTAAGAGATGATCACAAATACTTTGGTGACATCAAGATCTGCCAAGAATGATAATTTGTGAGCATTATTTGAACTACATGAGAGTCTACCTTCAAATGTGAGATTCTATTATTCTGTGTATCTAATAATCTAGCATTCCTCCGCCCAAACAATAAAAGAAAGCAGCACTGAAAGGAAATGAGTCTGGGCAAAGTTTATTATACACATGTTAATTCCTGGTGACCACCACATTCTTTCCTAAGCACATATGACATCGCTAATTGGTCATTTATCTTACAGCTTTACTAGGAACTGACATCAAGTTTACTTTAGGTCTTTAGCTTCTAGAAACTAATGTTCCTCCTTAATTAGGGCATTTGTCCATCTCCATTTTTCTAGTAATTTCTCACAAGATCATGAAGTGACCCTGAGACCATGGGTAAAAATCTTACTGTTACTGGGGATGCAGGTTTATGCTCCTGGAGGAGCTGAGTGGTTTTCCCATGTGATTCATAGCTCAGGCTCTAATGCACTCTCAATAATGACTATTCTACCCTTTCTGGTTTTGAGGGCCACTCTCTGATGAAGATGGGAAGCAAAAAGTGCTTATATAGCCAGGCTTTTCTGGCACCTCTGTTAATATTACACCATCCCACCTAAGCATTTCCACAGCCCCTTTACTCCAAGCAGAGCTCTGAAGGTCCTCTGAGTCCTACTGTGCCCTTTCCCCAAGCTTCCTCTCTCTGTTCTCCAGCCCGCCTGTCATGATCCACGCAGGCTCACGCTACTCCAGGTGTTTTCTTTTGGTTGCAGATCTCTTCTGTGTTTGCGCCAGCATTCTAAGATCTAATCACAGAAGACTTCTTGGGAAGACAAACTCAGGGAAGGGTGGGGTGGGGCATCCAAAAAAGATAGCAGTGCAAAAAGAGAGAAAGTAGGAATATATTCATAAAGTTCATAATATATGACTTTTTTAAATTGTCCATTTAACTTGTCACCGCAGATTCTTGCACTGTTAATCTCCATCCTGAGCTTGTTGAGAATGCATTACTGCTGTATAACTGGGAAATTCATTAACTTAAGTTTTGAATAAGGAAAATTGATAGTCTCCTGGGCCGTGGATTTTCAAAATGTACATGGCAGCATCAGATTCCAAGGAGGTTTTAAGTATACTTGGCTCATATTAAAAAAAGCTGCCTTAACTACTCCAGTCGCTGGAATATGAGAGGAAGTTTTATGGCCTCAATCGCCTTCCTTCCTCCCTCCTTCCTTCTCTCTCTCAGACACACAGACCCACCTGGGCATACGCAGTTCACATGTACCTGTTCCTTCTCTCACCCTCACACTGTGACGTGAGAAAAAAGGAGAAAAGCAACAGACATAGACAAGCCACGCAGACCAACTGATCATCGCGACAGTTGTTCCCAAAAGGAATAGACGAGAATCTGAAAAGCCACACTGTTCTAACTACTAAAAACATCCTGCATGTCATCCTGACCACGCCAAGTGCTAAGAGAGGCAGTGTGCCCCGTGAAAAGAAAGACTAAGGTCTAACTACGGAGCTCAGCACCCGACTAGAAAACTAACTTATATTTTTTGAGTCTCAGCAGTTCATCTGTAAAACAGGAATAATAACAATGACCTTGCCTGGCTGTTCTGAAAAAGAGAGATAATGTTTAGACAGAGGCTGCCACATAGAAGCATGCACTAAATAGCAGCTGTTATTACTAAACTACAAACCCAACTGCTTTACCACTACCAAGATTAACAGCATAAAGGAGTTACCACTTCCAAGGTTTGGTGTTTATGTCCCATCAGAGGCACCAACAAAAAGGGCAGCCAGGCAGAGTATGTATTTGCATGAGCATCGGTTTAATTTTTTTAAATTGCTGCCAACATTACAGTTCAATCCTGTAACTGTTTAAACATAACCATTTATCTGACTAGGCCTGGCCAAACACAGCTCACCAGAAGGAAGCCAGGTAAAAGAGGGAAGGCCCAAACTTTAGAAATGCCAGGTGGCAGCAGATTCCCTGTGCATTCCCAGCCTGTGACCACACCACGTGGTTAGGGTTATCAAGGTACACAGAGCAATACTAGCTACCACCTGTGTGCAGGTGAATGCAGGAGACAGGGAGCTCTGCTTTGCTCTCCCTTCCCCCATTGTATCTCCTCTTTCCCTGGAAACAAAATATTGCCTCAGTCCACTTGTAGCAGATGTTTCCTGTGCAAAAATACCAAAAGTCTGCTCATGTTCAAGTCAATTCCACAGCAAAGAGGTTACAAACAACATGAAAGAGCTCACACGAAAAGTGTTTCTCTGTCCATTTAAAAACCACTCAGCTGATGCACTTATGAGTTTCTAATCTGTCACACTGAGTATTTAATATTTTCTCCACCTCCATCCACTTACAGAATGACTATATAAAGGTGCGCATACACACACGTCTTTGTGGGACTTCAGTTCTTATAAAGCAAAACAAAAAATAAAAACTACTAGTAAATCTCTAAAACAAATGCCTGTCATTATTTCACATGCAAAAAAATAAACTGTAAGTACTAACCTGGGGCAGCCACATCTCATTCTTATTTTTACTCGCAAATATTTAAATAAATATAAAATTCCTAATATGGTATTTCTGAAAATCAAAATACCAAATATTCTAGTTTGCAAGGGTCAGAATTCTACATTGACCATCACTGCTCAAAGGCAATGATTTATAAGCATTTTGGATGAGCAACTCCTGCTGTTGGGTCACAGAAAGGGAATGCAAGGTCACTAAAACAATTCCTTTAACTCTATCTCACCCCTCTTCTATCCCCATCCCCTGAGCTAAGAATGAAGGAAATTTAAAGCTTGGTAACTCTGGATTTAAGACAGTAAGACTCCAAGACATACAACTACCTCCCAAGACTTGATTACAGCTAAATTCTTGGCATTTTCTTTTGCTCCTCCCCCTTCTGTTGGAATGTCCACAGATTTTTAAGACACAAAGAACTGTGAAACCAGAATTAAAACAGTACTTTAAGGTTTCCATTTTCTTTGGCTTTATATTAATAATATTCATTAACCTCAAAAGCACTACCTTGAAAAAGCGCTCTCTCACTTAGTAGAGAAGATGATGACATTGCCACTACATTTATTTCTCTAAAACTAATAAAGTTCTTAAATCTAAGAGACGAAACATACCCTTATTCCCTTTAGTAAAGTAAAATGTGTTCACAAATGAGAAAAAAAACCTTATGAGTTAATAATATCAATTATGTTACCTAGAAAGAGTTAAATCAGTCACACTGCATATTACTCTTAGAAAGTATTTATTATTGCATTTTAACCCTAAAATGCTTTCCAAAGTAATTTCAAACCCTGGTTCTACATGTCTCTGAGTCCAGCATGCCCCCTTCCACTTTCTGAGTCAGGGCAGGTTGATTCAGTGTGTGCCTTTCACTGCTCAGGTGTCCTGTCACTGAGGATCCAACCTCACTAGAAAGGCACCTACGGAGCAATTGCATTCACATTTGCTCACTTGCTGCATGCCAGACAGGGTTCCTACCCTCAAAGAGCTCATGCCTTAGGGGAGGACAGACGGACAGTACTAAACACAACAAAAATGGGCCTGAGATGGCGTCATTGTGAAGGTATAAACGACACAGAGCAGAATCACAGAGGAGGAAATGATTATGTAGCTGTGGATATTGCTGTGAACAAGAGAAGAGGAGGATGTGAGTCCCTAGCAACTTTGATGTGACATTTCTAGAGAAAGACAATAGTCCAGGGTGGTCCCTTGGTGACTCACCAT
>RJWJ010023266.1:0-26004 GCA_004363605.1 Indri indri
GTTTGCAAGTGGAGCTAAAGGTGAAAACTTACTTGTACTCTGAAGAGCTTGTTTTGCAGAATAAATTTCAGATGAGGATAATTAAACCACTTCTTGGAGAACCGAGTCTGATTTCACTGGGCCTTTTAGTATATAAGATCTTTCATCAAGTGACTTTCATGGTCCTGATTGGAGCCCACTAATTATCCTAACCAGCTATTTTCATCGAGTATGCGTCGTGGTGTGCTGACGTGCACATACATCCCAGCTCTGCATCCTGAAATGCTGCAATCAATATTAATGTACTCTAAATCACACTTCCATCTGTTTCTGAATTAATAAAACACAAAATAGATGTCCTTATTTTCCTCTCTCTTTCTCTCTTTTAGCAAAATGCTTCAAAAGTCGCTCAGATACCATCTCCATGGGTAGGCAATGGAAAGTAAGTATTTTATGAAAATTGCTTTTTCAAAAAAATGAGTGATTTAATAGACTACAAATATTTTACGTTGACAACTCAGGAGCAAAGGTCAATTCTGGAACTACAGTCATTTCTGTGCACAAAAAATTCTAGCCAGGTTTCAGCTAATGACAAGACAGAAAAGTTTGAAATGATGTGGTTCCAATTCTTTAGCTATTTGATCTTTAAGCCAAATTATAACCATAAAAATATCTTCTAATGAGATGGCAAGCACCATGCCATTTCAGAGAAATGCAGGGGAAAGTTAACTCTGTTGCAGTGATTTGTCAATGATTCACTCAGTAATGAAAGACCAATGAAATATTAATTGATATATGGTAAGTGCTGTTTAATAAAACCAAAGGCATAATAGTGCTAAAAATGTGAAGGCGCTTGGTCAGCCAATTATCCAAGCCTTCATGATGACTTTTTTATTAATACTAAAACACCCTGACCTAAAATAAAAAAGTATTTACTGTAATGCTGATCTTAGGCTCAGTGAACTCTCTCATGCCTGTGGCCTTATTTAGAGTTCTCTTTGCTTGGGGGAGGTCGGTCTTAAGAGCAGAGGAGTAGGGTCCACAAACCATTGACTTGGTTCTGAGGATGCCTTTGGCTCACAGGGTAAGCTAAGTGGGCCCCTTCCTCTATCTGGGCTTGTTTCTCTCTTGCTGAAATGAAGGATCTGGACCCAATGCCCACTGAGGAGACATTTCATATAGAAAATGAGTTTGAATCCCAGTTCTGATGTAGCTAGTTAGCCCTTGCTAATTTGTCTGAGCATCAGTTTCTCCTGATTCCCAAACCTCCCTCACCACCCTAAGCCCACTTCCCCCCTAGTAGTGGAAAGAGAAGCAAGACCGTGGACATAGACTGTTGCCAAGAGCCTGTTTTACAACTCCAAGCTGCTTTTTCAATTTTTCGTCATTTCAAAATTCTTGCATCTCTGATCAAAACATTTTCTTCTATGAAGCATACTCCAAAAGCAGGGGGACAATGAATTCTACTTTGAGATCATAAAAATATTCAGAGCTAAGGAAAGATCCATTAAAAACTATGCATTAACTCAATTACTGTAGTGAAAGGAAGCACCGTTTAAAATTGTTGAATTAGGTCTTACTCTTACATTGATGAATAAAAGGGAAAGAACGCTTCTCTTTGGAAGATCAGAAAATAAAAATAACCAGGGAAAGGCCCAGAGAAAGCTGTTTTCTCTGAGCACAGAGTAAAGCAAGGGCAAGGTCAGGTAAGCAGCTATTAAAGGATCACTGGGGGAAAAAATGTGTGTGTGTGTTTTTTTTTTTTTAATTCCAAAACGAAAGAACTCAAACATATCCTAAGCTTGTGAAGTCACATGAAAAGCCTCCTGAAATGATTTTTTAAGCAGCTTCTGTCTGAAGAAAGCACACTCCCTTTAGTAGGCCATAGAGCTTTTGAATGAGACAACTCAAAACAGTTGCCCAGGGGTTACATCCTGTTCATTCAGCAAACACTTCAGGAACATCTATAGCACCAGGAGCTGGGGACACAGAGCTGAATTCAATGTGGTGCCTGCACACCAGAAGCACACAGTCCTGTAGAGGGAGGTGACAGGTTTGAAAAAAGTGCTGTGGGAGCCCAGGAGAAAGAGCTTGGGCCTCCCTGTGTGGCCAGGAAGGGCTTCTTGTCTGCAAGCAAGACTATGGCCTGATTTCCCAGTCAATGAGCGTGGTGTACCCTGCAAAGGGCCTCTCACAGCACATTCCATGAGCTTCACTCTCTGACTTCAAACACTCCTAGGCCAGCTAGCAATTAGGAAGTCAGTTTCCCAGAGGTGGTCATGGCATGGCCGGCTCTCCATGGATGAGGGCTGCATAGGAAAGTATCTGGAGAGACAAGCAAGGGATTGAGAACAGACCTTCAGGATCCAGCCTCTGTGGAGGCCGAGGAAAAAAAGTGCAAAGAAGAAGCAGTTGGAAGAAGGTGGAGAAAAATCTGCTTGGTTTAGAACAAGGGTCAGCACTCCATAAAGGGCCAGAAACTACATATTTTTGGCCTTGCAAGCCAAGAGGTAAAACTGAGTCTGTTTTATAGAAGGATATAAGAAAGAAAACAAATTTCCACAGTAATATAGAAGAATATAAGACAGAAAGCAAAGTTCCACAGAATTTCTACTGACAAAATTCAAAATATATTAATAATTAAGTATAATTTTTGAAATATAAGTCTACTAAGAAGAATATTTCTTTTTTTTGGAATAACATTTTGATTAGTAGGAGTTCAAAGTTAGTGTTGCCTCTCTCATCAGATTGATTGCAAATATTCATATTTTCAAACCATTTATAGCTCGCAGGCCATACAGAAACAGGAGGGCCAATTTGCCAACCTCTAACATAGAGTTATGGAAGCCACATTGTGGAGAGTTTAAAAGGGCTGGGCAACAATCTCGAATGTCACAGAGAGGTAATAAAAAGAAAGAGGGCTAGGAAGACTACTGAACGTTGAAAGAAGGAGGCCTTTTGAGGTCTTCAGAAGAGCTATTTCAGTACACAGGTGGATGTGGGTGTCACATTGAAAGAGTTAGAAGAAGGGATATCTCCACTTGTTTGAGATATTAGCCAGTTCAAGGAACACAAGGAGTCTGGTGGTCACTGAAGGAACCATCCAGACCAAGCAAAAGATTCTCTCCAAGCTTCCAGAGTGCTGTGCCTGTGTGAACATAGATGAGATGCCTACAAGCTCAGGGAGGGGAGTGGAAACAAAGCAATGTGGACACAAAGGAGAGGATAGAGGTAGACACTCATGTCAGATAAAATCTTTAGTCAGGTGGATGGTAGGACTTGGAGGCAACATGGTGGGATGGAAAGAGAATGGGCTTTGGAGGAAAACAGACCTATTGTTAAATACTGGCTCTTTGGCTCTTTCAACTGTGTGGCCCTCAGGAAGGAGCTGAACTTCTCTGAAGCCATTTTGTCATCTGTGAAACAGTGGTAGCAGACATTTCCCCACAGAGTTGTTGTGAAACCCTGAGCACTATGCTCAGCACACAGTAACTGCTCAAAAAATGCTGACTGCTGCTATTGCTGCCACTGGTATTATTTTCATTGTTGCCTTTTTAAGTTGGAAAGCATAAGTCATCCTGCCCCACAGATCTTGGTCTGTACTTCAGTTTTGACTCTTACGCTATGCTGTCAGAAAATATAGGATTTCGCTCTTCTGTTAGATCATTAGCTCCTTTTCAATAAGGGACCATGCATACTTTCATTCTCCAAATATTCATCAAATGCCCTCTATGTATGAGACACTCTGCCTGATCCTTTACAAACATACACTCTATCCCTATGCTATACACATTGTTCTCCTTCTTCCCTCCAGAACACTTTATATGCAGTGGATTGTAAATAAGGAATAACAGCAATCCAATCATTTATTCAATTTGTATTCATTGAGGACACATTCTGTGCCAGACACTACTTTAGATGCTGAGGTATAGCACAGGGCAAAATAGACAAAAACCTTGCCCTCACAGAGGCCACATTCTATTGGAGGACAAAGACAATGACAAATATGTGGCATGCTAGATGAAGGTAAATGTTATGGAGAAAATGGAAACGAGGGAGGCAGACAGAAAGGGCTGCTGTGGAGAGGTGGGGGAGAAGTTGTACAATCTTGAATCTTGAGTAGGGACATTAGAGAAGGATGGCAGATCAAGTCATGCCCATATCTGGGGGAAGCACCTTCCAAGCAGAGGGATAGCAGTGGCCTCTGGAGTGGGAGGAAGTATGCCTGATGAGTTTGAGAAAAAGCAAGGGTTGAGTGTGGCCGAGAGGTGAGAGAGGATGGTAGGTTGGCGAAAGTGGTGGGAAGCATGTGCTTGTGTGTGCATGCTCATTTGCATGTGCCATGGAAGTGTGAAGAAAAGGACAAGATCTGCATGTAGACACATACAAAGAGCAGGAAAGGGAACCCTAAGCAGTGATGAGAGCCAAGTCAGAGTTGGAGAGCACACCAAGGTGAGCGAGCTCTGCATCAGCCTTCTTTTAGCCACAGTCACAATTTCTGAGGCAGGTTTTATAATAACTTTTTTCATTTCATGAGTACAACATGAGGTGTGCACATGCTCATCAGAACACATCAGATCTTAGAGCCCAGTGTGAGAATAGTAATGACCCAAAACAAATGCATACTCTAGCTCTTCTAGCTTCTGCTACTGAGTATTTAAAAGAAAGAAAATAGGGAATGGAAAAGGAAGAGAACTCCTAAATAACACCTCAGTGTGATAAGCTCAAAAGGAAAAGGGCTTTTCAAGACGTACGAGGTAAAGAGAGATGATTTTCTTTCCCTTGTGACTCTGGACATGGCTGGAAATCATTGAATCCAACTTTTTCTCTCAGTTGAAGAAAGTAAGGCCCAGCAAGGGGAGAGAACATGCTCAAGTCTCCTGGCATTCCAGTACCTCTTTCCCAGCACCCCACAGTCCCTCTTTCAACATTTGTGGCACTTGACAACTTTGTCATCTTCTCTAGAGATTATGAGTGAGACCATATTCCATTCTTGCCATAAATTGACACTTAAGAGTTAATGAGCACCACTGTGGGAAAAGACTAGAAAATAACATTTGCAACCTACCACAACAAAGAAACCCAGTATTCACTGCTTTTTTTGTCATTAGCTAACTCTTCTATGTCTAAGCCCCTTAGTGTGGACATCTCCTCATCCCACTCCTACCTTGAGAATAAATCATTCTACTAAGAAGTAAGAAAATATCTCAGAAATTATAGATATGGCAGGAATACGCTCACACCCTCTTATAGCAGACAAGCACAGAGCAAGTGTAAGGATCTACTTCCCCCTCAGACCAGAACATACCAGAAGTTAGTTCTGTTGGCAGAAATGGTCCAAATCTCTCCCGTGGGTATAGGCACAGCCTGTGTTTTTTGAGGAGAGCATTTCAGTTGTAATTGCTCCCAGATCTAGTCTGCAGTACTTCGGCATTTTGGTACCCTGTGATTTCTGCTCCCCCAAATCATGCATGTGCCATTAGTCAGGGTGCATGTCTGTTCTGTGAGCCACCCTGGAAAGTTACAGTTGCCAACAGCAGGAGCCGGTAAGGGGACCGGGTTGAGGATGACATAAGGTTTCTTGGTGATGTTCTGGGGTGTGCTCAGAGGAACGAGGAGGAGGTTCCTTCAAACATGCAGACTCATGGAGTGCCAAACACAGCCTTCCCCCATTTCTTTTACTCTCTCAAAATGTTCTGTCCTGATAAAGTGGTGCATTTGCCTGGACAGTTGTTCTAAGTGTGGCTGGAGGAGGATAGGGAGGCCGGGGGGCACACAGACCTTGCTCCTGTGCAAAGGAAGCAAGCCGTGCTTTCAGGATGTCCCCAGGTCAGTCTGTAGCAGGCCGACCTAAGCTTGGGCCCTAGAGGAAAAAAATGACCTCCATGTCGTGCATAGCCAGAGGGCGACCCCTTGTTGCTGATGTTAAACAATTCAGTGAAAATCTATGTCCAAACATTGGTGCTTCCCAAAGTGGGTTCTCTGAAGACTTCTCTTGATAAACCAGCATGCAAATGAACAGTCACCAATTAGCAGCCTATCTCTGTAGCATGTCTTAAAGAATCCTAAAGAGATATTCAGAATCCTACTTTTTCCAGTTTCCCCCATACTGCTCCTTCAGGGGCTGTTAATAATTGCACTTTGCTCATTGTGGCAACTGTATTTGGACCAAACTGTCATTGTGGTTTCCACAAAATACTTTTGATGATAGCAAATATTACACATCAAATGTTTTCTAGCTGCCAATAGTTATTCTGCCAGCAGTGAAGAAATCATCATAGCTCTGAGCTGTTTCTTTCTCTGAAACATTGCAACACTTGTTATTTATACATATATATTCAAAGTAAGAGCTACATTTGTGGGTAAAATTAATGTCAGAGAAAGATTCACCCAGATCTCTCTGGTATTTTAAGACAAAAGCAGCAGTGGACATGGGCCCTCAGTGGTTGTCAAAGGTGGTGAGATGTTTAATGTTAGAAAAGGAGAATAGGGGGCTCATTCTACAGCCTGCCACTCTAACCTGGGTGGCTTGGTCACATGAGGCAGGTGTGGGGTGGTAATATGCTGTGTCTACACTAGAGTCTCTGGAGGAAGCTGTTGCCTTGACGAAAGCTATAGGATGTCCTCAGAGAACAGTCGGTGGGATGTGTGAACAAGCTGTATTCCACTGGGGCATCGTGTATGTCCACCATGCTAAACTTCATTCAAACCCCACTGTCACTCTTCCCTACTAGCCTAATAAGGCCCATCTCTTTCCATTCCCCAGGAACACTCCATCCCCAGTGTCTCTCAACAACGTCTCTCCCATCAACGCAATGGGAAACTGCAATAACGGCCCAGTCACCATCCCCCAGCGCATTCACCACATGGCCGCCAGCCACGTCAATATCACTAGCAACGTGTTACGGGGCTACGAACACTGGGACATGGCCGACAAACTGACGCGAGAGAACAAAGGTATGCTCGTCTGCTCCACCCATTGCTCCCAGACCACGATGGAGTTAGCTGTGCTCTGCAGGACTTGAGTTTTACCTTGTGGCCTTCTATCTTTCTGTCTCCTGATTCCCAGGGCTTAGATGAAGGAAGAGGGGGTTCACTTAGGGCCGACATAGTGACCTATTATTGCTGAGAGTGAAAAAGGTCTGGCATTTTGTTCTTCTTTAAAGATTAAACTAATCTGAACTGTGATGTGTTGGCAAATAACTATTTTGGAATTTCACTCAAGGACAAGGACCAACACAGAGAAACAGAAGCAAAAGAAAAAGAATGATTTGAAAAGTAATTAAGATCATGTTGGCTTCTGTTTATTTATTTATTAATTTTTGAGAGGTGAAGTTGAACTAAGGCCTTCTACCTTCACTATAACCATCAGCCCCAGGTGAATGCATGATAATGCTGCTTGCATTGGGAAGCAAGGGCCAAAGCTCAGCTAGTGTTTTTCACACACTGACAGCTGGGATGAAGGATCGGGTCCTGTTCATGGTAACACGTGTGGTTTGCTACAAAACAAATGCAGAGAGGACCCTGCTTCACCAGAAAGTGGGTTAGTGGTCTTTGGTGACTCATGCTACCATCTGTGACCCTAGCTGTCATTTAGGCTCACAACAAAACCTCAATATCCTAATGAAGGTGGGAAGTAAAAATAAGTTTTGCTTTTGCCTTGGCCGTTCATTTGACTTAGCTGATTCTGGCCCAATAGTCACAGACTGCCCTACTACATTCAAGGTCAGGACAGCTGTGGGCCTTTCGGAATCAGAGTGCAAAGAGGTAACCAGCAGTTTAGATTAGTAGAAATTTCTGGCCAGTAGTGGGGAGACATTAGCATCCTTCACCATCCAAGTTGCATGGGGTGAGCTTGAGTGCTGCTAGGTCACAAGCAGTCACAGTGGGCCCTCTGGTTCAACATCCACGGATTCAACCAACCACAGATCAAAAATATTCAGGAAAGGAAACAGTAGAAAATAACAATACAACAATAAAAATATTGCAAATTTTAAAAATATACTGTAACAACTATTTACAGAGCATTTACATTATTTTAAGTAATATAAGTAATCTAGAGATGATTTAAAGTACACGGGAGGATGTGCGTAGGTTATATGCAAATACCACACCATTTTATTACAGGGATTTCAGCATCCTCTGTTTTGGATATCCACAGGGTCCCAGGGATGACTGTATGTGGATTTCCAGTAATCAGGTTTGGGCTGCTGGCCACCTATGTACAGATAGATGGAAGTTCCCATGGGTTTGACCAAGAAGGACTTATTGAGCCTCCTGGCCCAATTCTTCTCCCAAGCCCTGGAGTACTCACAGCCCAGAACTCCTGGGAATATGTCAGGAGTCGTTGAGTTTCACACACTTGTGATTTTTTTTTTTTTTGAGACAGAATCTCATTCTGTCACCTGGGCTAGAGTGCAGTGGTATGATCGTAGCTCACTGCAACCTCAAACTCCTGGGCTCAAGCGATCCTCCTGCCTCAGCCTCCTGAATAGGTGGGAATACAGTCATGCATCACCACACCTGGCACATTTTTAAATTTTGTATAGAGATGGGGGTCTTGCTGAGTTGCTCAGGCTGGTTTTGAACTTCTGGCCTCAAGCAATCCTTGGCTTGGCCTCCCAACATACTGGGATTATGAACATGAGCCACCATGCCTGGCCAGAGTCTGAACTCCTAAACAATAAGCTACACTGCCCATGCACATAGCAAAATTAATAACAGGTCCTTAGAAACCTTAGTTGAGATCCTGAACCACTTACCTGAACAATGGACAATTTCTAACTTTTCTACTTCTCTAGACTTCTGGAAATCCAGAGACAACTGGAGGACACAACCAGCCCCATCCAAGGGTTGTAGAATTGCAAAAGAAGATATATCCATCTTAAGATTTGCCTTGCTTGTCTGCCTCCACCCTCTCTGTCTTATTTTGTATTGGTAACTAGAGGACATGTCAATATTTATGGATTTCCTTTATCATTGCATCCATTTTCAAAATCTGTTAAAGTAATTCCTTCTAAATTAACTACAGAACTTTCCAGGAGCAATGTGGTGGCTGTGCTGATGTTAGGGTGAAATGATGCTAATCTTGTCATTAGCACAGACTGTCAAGGAGTTGCTAAATTCCTTACGTAATATTGAATCACAACAACCATGTCACTCCACCAGCAGAGAGAAAATGTGTCCTGCTAACGCTGTCACTGGGCTTTTCAGTGAACTGGGGAGAGGACCTAGTGTGGAATCTTCTGCTCACAGCCTTGAGTTTCACATGCTTGTCATTTTTGATCTTCTTAGCTTTAGAGATTCTTCTCACATCTGACTTGTTTGTATAGAAATGGGGAAAATGAGAAGCTTCCCACTTGATTGGAGCTCTGCATCTCACTGGAGAAAAGCGTGCACTTGAACCTTTTTCTACCCAACTGTCCAGTGGAGATGGGTGAGGTTGGGTGTCCCAGTGGAAAGTCTCCACCTCCACCTTGTGCCAGCCCACTATGCAGCTGCACATGGCTTATTGCAAAAGGTTTTGGTGCTGAAATGGGCCAATGGGGTTGATGCTGCTCTCTGGCCTTTGGTCTAGAAGCCCTGTTCCCTTCCTGCCCAGCTGCTTACACTGCTCACTTGAAGCTGTTATTACAATGGTGACCGGGGCGTCTAATTAAAAATGCAGCAAAGAGCTTTGTACAGAATACCCAGGGAACATCCTGGCTCACATGAGGCTCACATTCATTCAACAATGACTAGGTCCTTTAACATTTTCCTTAATATTATCTTCCAGAAGAAAATATTTTAGATGCCAAAAGTAATTTACTCCTATATCAGCAGAAATTATTTTTATTGCAAAGTACAGGTTAAAAAGTATCACATAATCAAATTAAGTCAATACCTAGAAAAGGAGCCCATATGTTATATATAACGCGAAGAATAAATGCATTGTTTGGTGAAATACCATCTGCTGAGCAATCAAGCACAGGTAACCCACTCATGGAAATTGCTTTCCAAGAAGGCAGGAGAGCATCCCAACCCCTTTAAGGCTGTCTCTGGATCCACCCCCTACCCTGCCCCCAATCCAGATTGCTCACCCCTGGCCAGCATAGGCGTGGTTTCCTCATAACTGAGGTTGCCTCCTCCTTCGGGAGCTAACAAAGGGGACACCAGAGAGCTCCCTCATAGCCAAGTGCCAGATAAATGAATTCGAGTGTCAAAAGGGGACGCCTAGCTAATTTTTAGACATAACGTGTTTTTTCTACATACTACCTCCACCTGGCAAGGCAGACATTCTAAAACTCCAGTCACATTGGTTAGCAGTGTAGCCTCAGGCCTGCCCCTTTCTCCAAGTCAGCCAAGGGGGAGTCAGCTGGGCACTCCTACCATTCATGCTCTGGGGTAGGGGGCAAGGGATGTTGCTATATCACAGATACTTGCAGGTCATTTTCCATCCCTAAAGTAAATCTTGAATAAGACTTACCAAATCAGATTCTTCCTAGACGTTTATTTGGCTCTGGAGGCTGATGGCTATAATTGCTGTCTAGATTCATTGGCTTTGTCTACACCATGCCAAGAAAAATCAGCAAACTCAGTTCATTTACACAAAAGGAAAAGAGAATGTTTTCAATTCAGTGACACAAAGAATGACAGCTTGACAGCAGATAGACCATGGCTCCCCACCATTTTGTGTGTAAAGATCCCTTTCTAAATATAAATTTGTAAGATATATAAACATAAATTTATTATATAGTATAAAATATATTTAAACATGTTTATATGTAATTATATGTATATTTTTAAATATACAAATATATTACATAAAAATTTTTATATAAATACATACACAAATATATACTTACATATGATATATAGTGATATATATGTGTATATATTTTATATATATAAAAAACAAACTTCTATAGGATTGTAATGTGCTTTTAGAATCTGCTGAGAAAATATATAGTGTTTTCTTTTTAAGAAAACTTGCTATGAATTAAGTAACAGATTTAAATAAACTTGTGTTTTATTAATCACAATAACACAAACACTGTGGGTGCTACAGAGTTTTTGGAGCTCACTAAAGATTAAAATAACAGTGCTTGATGTATATATACGGAGTTTTGGTTCCCTAGTAGGCACTCCATAAATTTTTGTTGAATGAACAAACGAATAAATGAATCACTTCTCCAACATACATGTGTTTGTGGTGTTGCATGAAGGCTGCTTTTCGATGTGGTGCATATTTGCATGGTATCATGTGACGGTCTGACCGAGGATTGCTCTGCTTTTCAGAATTCTTTGGCGATCTGGACACGCTGATGGGGCCTCTGACCCAGCACAGCAGCATGACCAATCTTGTCCGCTACGTTCGCCAGGGACTGTGTTGGCTGCGCATCGACGCCCATTTGTTGTAGTGGGCGCTTTCCCATCTCCGGTGTCACCACCCATCGCTCTACCTCTGCCAGCGCACCGACGGTCACTGGTGGAACTCCACTCATTGGGGAAAGTTCTCTTTGATTATGTTTCTTTTTATGCTTCTTTTGATCTCTGTGAAAAACAGAAGTCATTGTAAGTGGACACTACAACTTGAGAGCAGTGTATGTTTTATTACTGAGTCATTTTCAGCATTCGATATGCATTTCTCAGATCCCACCATCTTTTTGTGCTTTTTAGAATGACAGTCCCTACAATATTATTGTAAGTCCACACTACCCAACACAAAGAATGGGAAGCACTTGTGAAGATGACAGGTTCCTGAGAACATAGACACAAGGGACTGGCCAAGATTTGCACCAATAACTGTCCTCCTATTATGTCCAGAAGAGAATGTGTATCAGAATCCATTGTTAAACTTTTGTGGTTCCCACATAGTCAATCTTCAGGTGAGAATTTTCATTGCCCAAAACCACTGGTTAGATGTTGTAGCAACATCATAAAATCAAGAGTATCAAGAACATAAATGAGCGTAGCAAAATGCCACACTTAAAATGATGCTATGCCACACAAACAGAGGACTTTCTTATTAGCATCCCTTTCCTGATTCTCTGGTTTTTCTAAATTTTAATGATGAGAAGGAGGGGCAATATTTATTTTGACAACTTTAAAGCATCAGCTGGCATAAATAAATGAACTCCATGATTTGAAACATAAATCCTCACCTGGGCTTCTCTTTGTGCAAAGCTCTCCTTCTGAGGAGCAGTTTGGTGGATGCACACCTTAGTAGCCAAAATTCTACACTCTAGTCTTAGAGTTGGGAGATAAGAGAAGTCTGGAAAATGTCTAAGAAGGAATTCACACTTCTGCCTCCTTTGCAGCCAGTAGGCGGTCCATCATTGGCAGGATTTTTCAACTGTATTTTGCTCAAATCTATGGAAACAAAAGTCAAGTTATCACTACCTAGAAGTAATAATATCCAGTTTTCTTCTTAGTGACTTTAAAACCTGGACTTCCCCAATTATTATCCACATTTTCTATGTTACAAAATTTCTTTCCTTTTTTTACTTTCTTTTGTCTTTTGTCTGTCTTTCCTTTCCTTTTCCTTTTTTTTTTTTTTCCCTCTTTGGCTCATTAGCTTTTGACTGAAATATGAGCACTGATTTTTATTAAAGTCTATATTAACATGAATCATTTCCATGAAAATCCCAAAGAAAACTCCAAACTCTTTAAGCAGTAGCTAGCTTTAAAAAAAAAAAAAAAAAAAACAATGAGTCCTAGGGTAGTCTTTACACTGAGGTGCTTCAAAAGATCCCTGAAGATTGAACAGTTCATCTAATTTGGAAACATTTCCCCATTGGTTGTGACTACTCCCCCTTTCACGATCCTTTACATTCATTTTATGTCTCTAAATATCACAATGTAAATATCATCTTTGGTGTTCCAGCTCACCAGAAGAGTTTCCCACTTGTAGTAAACACTATCCATGCATTAGTTACTTGTAATTACCTGCCAGTATATAATTCCGCATAGCCTTTAATCTTCTGAGTTATTGAATTCTGTCCACTGAGTTATGACCAGATAAATAATAGATATGCACATGAAAGATGCAAACTCATATGATTTTTAAAGCAAGTCATACAGGTCTGTGATAGGAACAGCAGGTGATCACTCTGCACTCTCATTGGCAAGGTTAGATATATCCCCAGTTGCAAAAGAGCCAGACTTGAGCTGCGCTCTGGTCATCTTTGAGTTTAAGGCCCTTTGTTGTATAATAAGTTTGTGGAAGTTGTGCTCCAATGGCTAAAGCCATGTTGTTAATATCGCTGACGGGAGCATCCCAGCAGCTGAACCGAGCACTTTTTATGCTCCCACTGTGGTTGAGCTTTACATTTACAGTCTCAACAACATTTAAGCATACACACACATACACACACACACACACACACACAAATGAAACCTGAATCTTTTCTGAGCCTCTTAAATGAGGAAAGTGATAATATGAAAGACTCTGAACACCCAAGGTGGGTGTCACATATAAAAATTAAGCTGACGATTTTGCAGTGACTCAGGTTCTCTGTTTTCCATGGCTTACCAGGTAGAGTGCCTGGCTATTACTATATAATGAAGCCCACTGGCTTTACTTGTAAGTTCAACCTAGACCACAATCCTAGACCATCATGGATTTAGGAGTAGTTTCTTCTTGAAATTCAATCTCTGGAAACTAGACATTAGAATGCTAGGGGCAGTTTCCCAGGGAAACAAGCATATTGCCTCATGGATGAAAGACTTGCAGCCCTAGTTTCAGCAACTTGGTATATCTACTTACATGCAACAGAGAGGCAAGAGGATTCTCTGTTGTCTCTGGTGGCTGAATGTAAAGCATGTGCCAAGTCAGCAGCACAATTATCAAATGTGACAGTTGCACTCTGGATCACCACCTGATTATTTAGTAGACCCATTTATAAAGCAGTTTAGAAACCAATTAAACATGGAGGATGAATTACCTTCCTATCCCTTGAGATAAGACATCTTTTGGTTTCATGATTAAGAATTGTTGCTGTTTTCTAGGCACTCTATTCATCACATTGTAAATGGTGATGTGTGTGGTAGGTGTGTAGCTATTTCAGGGATTGAAGGACTGAGATATTTTGTCAAGTGAATCTCTTCAGCATACCACTTTGTGGGAGGGATATGAGACATATGTATGGCAGTGAGAGATCGTGCCTCTAGACCTTGATGGAGACTTGGTGAGACACAGCTATTAATAAATAAGCACATGGAGGTGGGGAAAAGGGCAGAGTAACAGGCAGCTCCACCTGAGCAAGTATACTGAACCATCTCAGCCCTGCAACTTGACTCAGGTAGGGCCACCACTATGCCTTCCTTTGTCACCCAAGCTCCAACAACAGATATTTGAGAAGTTTGAGAAGTTTGTGTTATGATGTTGGCTTGGCTTTGTATTTTTAATTAACTTTGGATTTTTTAGTGGTTTTGTCATATTACTGTCTGAGTTTGGTAGGTAGGATTAATTTGAAAAGAGTTTGCTAGTGTGGTCCTCTGGGTAGAATTTAGCTGTAAGCATGTTGTTAGCCAGCCCGTAGACTGTTAATTACTTAATAATCTCATTGGGAAAATGCTGGTAGTTTTATATTTGGATGACATAATTGGAAAAGCAGATTAGCTGCTGCTATTTTTAAAAGACTTGAGGTTGGGATGCCTATTTTCCATGTAAGGAAATAAAAAGATCCAAATCTTCAGGCAATAACCAGTTGCAAAATTAGAAACCATTGGCTAAAATGTGTTTTGTTGAGTTTTCAAATGGATGGAGTTTCATTTGGACATACATTGCTAAGTGCATTGGATTTGGTCTGCATTGGAAAGATATTTGTTCTATTGTATCTTTCCTGAAGCTATCTGATTTGCATTTTGTTTTATTCAAATTTGCATCTTGGAGGTTAAAGTTGGAGTTTGAAGTTGAAAAGCATTTTTGAAGGCAGAATCAATTGAGTTGTTAGGGTGAAGCCCTCACGTACTTCTCAACAGACATGATAAAATTCACCTGCTTGAGTTGGTGGGTGGGAAAACCAATCTGGATCACTGGGTAGGACTACTCAGTAAAGCAATGAACTTCTTGCTTAGAGAAGCATCACTATCCCCATTGAGAAAAAAACGTGTGGTAAGATGACATAGCTACACAATATCAAACAAATGGGTCGATTCAGTGCCCCCAAATCCCATTCTGTGGGGAAAAATTATTGGGCCAGTTGTCAGTGTTCTGTTACTCGACTGGCAGACAAAATTCTTTGTTGTCGTTGTTATCGTTGTTGTTGTTGTTTCTCATTTCCACTCGCACAGCCTTATTCTCATAAATAAACTCTGATTCATTTTCTCTTTGGTGTTAGCAAACTCCAGCAACAGAAATGGCATCTGTATATTGATAATCAGCATTTACCCTGGCAGAAGGCTGATCAGATAGGCTGGTCTCAGACATTAATCCTACCATCTGATATTTTTGGTGGAAAAAAAGTATTAATTCCCTTTCCATTCTCCTCCTCACAAATCTAGAAGCCCTCTTTACCAAGAGCATCACATTTTACTCTGTAATCTATCGACTAAAAGAAAATTGCATTGTGGGGAGGGCAGAGGGGGGGTATGGGTGGGGGTGGAGGGTGGGGAAGCCCCTCGAGGCCAGATTGCAGTTCTTGCCCCTTTTTGCTTCTGACATGAGATGTTAAAGAATTATTCATAGTGCTCACATTGGGTTAGGGGACACTGAACTGCTTTTCAGATCCATGATCAATCATCATTCTTCTAAGAGATTGGAGCTTTGCTGTTTCATTAACTGTGCAGTGTAGACTAATGGTGTTTAATAAAAATCATTCAAAATTTCAAACTCTTTTGCCAGTGACCTCAATTTTGTTGGCTCTTTGATTTTTATCAGACTTTGAGGAGGGAAGGGAGAAGCAAAGGAAACCTGCCTCCAGGTCCCTGGCAGGACGCTGCAGTGGCAACTCAAGCCCGCCTGCCTGCCAACAGTTGCTGGTGAGCAGCAGCATGCAGACCAGCTGTGGGAAGCCTCCTGAAGAATGTCCCAGTGGATGCTTTCAGCTGGGGATAGCTAGTTCCTACTGGGGGATTCATTGTTCTCCAGTCTCTGCAGCGGGAAGCCAGCGGCCATGTCCAGAGAGAATTTCAGGTGCTTTACCTTTTTGGTTTTGTCCTGCATCACTCATGTGGCTACAAAATAGAAGCGTCTCTGAGAGTAGAGCCCAGTGTGGTGGCAATGGGTAGCCAAACGCACCCTAGATGTGCATGCCCTCCAGTGGTTCTTCATCACTTATGAAACTGGGGGGAAAGGAGCCCCTGGAGAGAAAGCGAAATTGGAGAAACCCCAAAGAGGCCAAGTTAATGCTGTGTTGCCCAGACCCAGAGCTAGTTTCTCCTTTGCTCAGCCTGGCATGCAACCAGTGGTGTGCTGGTAAAATATTTAACAACCAGCTCACTGAGAATAGAAAGCACCTGATGTATAGCATTTGCCAATTTCCATGGTGTAAATATTCCCACCATGGCTGATTTCAAGCTATCAACCATGACATCACTGAACACAGGGATGGGAAGAGATGCACACAATTGGCTCTTGTCAGCCTGGGCATGCCAGCCCCAACGCACCACTGGATGCAGCCAGTCAAAGGGGGTTCAAATTTCACAAGTCTCTTTATGTGAACACACGCACACCCGCCCCACATACACTTCATTGACTAAAACTATTACACCAGTTTAAAATATGAATCAACCTTCTGTGAATGTAGATAGTTTACCATGAGGCCCTAGAGGTATGGGCTGCCCTGGTGGCCTGGGTTTTAAGCAGGAGATAGCTGAAAAGAATGAAGTTCTCTTGAGCTGAACGGACAGATGGATCAGTGGTGATGGTTTCATCATCTCCACATCTCATAGGTAAAATGGAAGTGAAATAGGAACTTAGAAAAGCCTCATGATTGGTTTTTAAAAAGAATAGGTGAGTGTTATTTTTAAATTATTATCATTATTTTAATTTCCAAATGGTATTTCTAACTTTTAAGTGTAACTTGGATAAAGTATTTACCAGACCTCTATGGATAATAGCACAATCCAAAATGTACTGTGTTTTCTTGTTATATGGAAACTCAGTAATTCTCTCATCTCCACATTGTGGTTGATAAGGTTTTTCTTTAGTTATTAGGGAATCTAAGTTTTTTTGTTAACATTTGGTTTTAGTTAAAAGTATCTACTTACTGACCTACCTCTGAATTCAAACCACAATGTTTCCAGTTTCAATTACATGACTAATATTCAGAAATTATCATCCAAACCAAAATAATTCTCTTTTCCACCCAATATGAAGAGAACTAAGGTCACTAAAAAGAAGGCATAAACTGCAGTATATTTTTCTAGGACAATGAGGCTTTCATTAAATACACACACTCACACATGCACATATACACGTTTTTTTTTACTGGGCCCTCTCATCATACATCATCTTGAGAATAGAATAGAAAGTTTCAAAGGATCCATTCTCCTGGTCCTGTGCATCTTCTGCAGTTAATAAGAAGTTTGTATCTGGAAAGGCTGAAGAACTTGCCCTAAAATCCTACTTTTCTTTAAACATTTCCATGTTCTGTCTGGGTCTATGTCCATGGTCAAATGCTAGCCCTGGAGGAGATCCATGTCTTACTCTTTCTTTCTGGCCTGTCTTTTGCCTCTGCAGTTCCTTCTGTGGCTAGCACAATAGCAACATTTGTGGGTCAGTCCTCTTCATGGTATTCCTACCTTTGTCCTTACTGGGGAATGGTAACATCTGTGTCTGGTTTAATTAACATTATACCTACACAGGGAATCTGAGCACCCCCAGGCAATGGACTGGTGTTCATGACTACAACGAGCTAGAAATATGTTTAACATCGTCCCGTTGCAAAGTCATCCTCACTAATCAATCATATTCACCCCCAAATATTCTAAATGAGATTGATCCTGTCTCAGGACAATTTGTCAAATACGTAGTTTTCTTCCTGGATGACTCTACTCTCTGGATATTCTAGAAAGAGAAATGTCTGAGATGAAATCCTTCACACTTATTCAATTCTACAAACTGCTGTTTTGGTTCCTATTTTCACAGGAGTAGTGCTTCTGAAGATTGTTTGTTGTAGTGTTGTCTTCGATAAAATGAGTATGTCAGTAGTGAGCCTCTTAGAGGCACCATGATCAGAAACACTCCTTGGGATCAGAATATACCTAAAATTCTCCCCCTTGGCACATTTGGTTAGATAAGTGACATAGTCCTTGGATCCATCAAAGAAGATATTGGTTTCCTTTCTGTTCTGGTGGTGGTGGTGGTGGTAGCTGTGGCTGCGATGGTTGTTACTTGTTTCTCTCTCTTTCTGGCTCTGGCTTTTGCTTTCTCACTAGTGTTCTTTCTCTCTCCAAACAAAGGAATAGTTAAATATGAGCTTCTGAATTGTACTTGTTCATGCTTTTAAGACATAACAGATTAATAAAAATAGATGTGTCCTGATTTAAAACATGCCCCCTGGATGGCATGCTGTATTATGAAACCATGGTAATATAATAACTGCATTATCACATGACAGTATAAATATTAGTCTGTTGAATTCATTTGTCCGATTGTATAACTTTGTGGAACAGTGTTTTGACCTTTGCTACATGATTTGGGAGCAAGTGGAGTGGTTGCAGACAGATGAGACAGTGTTCATATCAGAATTTTTCAATGAACTTTATAGTTGGAGGCCTGGCAATGGCAAACAGCTTCAGATGTTGCTGTAACCATCATAGATATGAACAACAAATCTCTGTTCAAGAAATTTCCCCAGAGCACTTCGGTCGAGACTTTTTATAGGTTCATTTTTTTTTCCTTTCTCCTTTTCCATTTTATTTATTTATTTATTTTTGGAGCAGGGTTTGTTATTATTGACTGAAGAAATATTCTGATTGCAACAGTATAACTCTCTCTCTCTCTCACTCTTCCTCTTCCTCCCTTCCCCCTGATACCACTCCTTCATTAAAATATTGAAATCAGGAGTCTTTGGTAAATCTGCATTAGACCAGTTTATAGGCCAGGAATGAAATCTAGGCAAACACTGATGGGTTTCCAAAGAACACTCCATGTTCACTGGGCCCTTTTACACCCCACACTGACAAATGGCAAAAATAACAGAGGTAGTTTTTGCAGAGGGGCACTTGTATAATATCCTCTGAGACCTAATGCAGTTTAACAAATGACTCCATCTGTTTTGCCAGTAAGTAACTTGACTGAGATGTGCAAAATACCCCTGAGAGTTGCTGGGGGTGTCTTCTGCCTGGTCTATAGGGTGTGTGTTTGCTTTGTATCTAAGAGGCACATTCATTTCTTGTGTGCTCATTTGAAGTATTTCCTAACATTCCCATTAGCCTGTATATAAGAACCAGAAAGATAATCTCAACATATTGTAAATGAAGATGTGACTCTATAACCTTTCTCTTGTTCTTCGGGGGAAAAAAAAAAACATTTTCATGCATACTTTAAACAGAGGCTTTGTATATTTAAGTGTCATGGAAAATATTTATTGAGTAACTGGTATAAAAATGGGAATTTAATTGTCATCATACACTTGGTGTGTGGGGGTGCTCACTAACATCATGTCGCTGGACCATTGTGGCAAGCCAAAACTGCACAAAGAGAACATGTCATCAGTGTGTGCGTGTGTGTGTGTGCGTGCGTGTGCACGCATACGTGTCCATGCATGTGCAACATGTCTGGCTTGCTGTCTTTCGTGGTATTTTAGCTTTCCCTTCTTGAAAAACATTGTTTTAAAGTTCCAGGAGTCCATGGCTACATTAGTATATGATGGCAATGATTTGAAATGAAAACTTTTCTCTTCTTGGAAGCTTTCGTTATAATATTGATATCGTGGTTCAATTAAATGGATTTCCATTCCACTGGCCTTTGTGAGGGAAGAGACTCTGTTCAAATCCAACTCAGTTTCCAAGAGAAAATTGTGAGTCAACACGTATGGGAGGGAAGATGAAGGCCACTTCAGTGGCAGCCACACGAGCTAGGTTGAGCCCTCAGGATTGGAGTGGGCTTGCTCTAAGCTGCAGCTCAAATCCCTGGGGCCAATATCTGGCCTGGGCTCTCTCCAAGTGAGTAGAGGAGCAGAACCATCAGCAACAGCTTGGCCTGGCTCCTAAGAAGAAAACTTCCTGAGGCCCTGTCCCCAGGGGAAGACCCTGTCCCCAGGGGCACCCCAGGGGGCCATGAAAATTCGTTGATCATTCAGAAAGTGCCCCCTTGGCTTTAACATATTCCAATTAGTCTTTCGAACCACCTTTTCTTGGGTGCATATTTCTAGTATTCATACTCATTGCAGATCCACCAACTGTCACTGTTCTTAACAAGCATGCTCGTCTCATCAGAATTTCAGTAAGTTGCAACATCCTGTATAGTCCAGGGTAATCTGTTCTAACATCAATCAATTAATGAAATGTTATCTGGTTTTTAAAACCTAGATTCATGTGCTTTCTATGTATAAAACTCTATCTGCCTGTGTAGCTTTGCATTTCAAATGTGTGGCGCACAAGCGTTTTGTTGGTGCTTTGTTCTCAGTACAGTAACTCTGTGTACAAACATTTTAATGTGGTTTTGTTGTTTTGCAACAAGATGTCTCTGTAAAAATGATATTGGCTGAGCTGGTGCGTTGGTTTCTCTCATAGAGGCATTAACTATACTGCCAATGCATTGAATTATTTAAAAATGCAAAATAAAATTTTTATGAAAATCTCATTTTAGAAATGTAGATTATTCTGCTTACAAAGTTTCCTAGACGTAGTACCTTATTACCACCTCTTTCATATTATAATACATAGCCAGTGCTCCCACTTACCTCAATGGGTGTGAAACTGAGGGTCATAAAGAAAATAACTCCCACAAACCAATTAATTTTATAAGAGAGATCCTTGGACCATCATTCAAAGCCCCTTTAAAGGAAAATTGTGAAATGTGTAGTCATCCTAGCACACAAAACAAAAAAGTTTACGAAGTATAAAGTTATAACTGTAGTAGATGCTGAGAGAAGAGACAGAGGAAATTATCATAATACATTAAAAACTTAAAAGCACAGCTGACAGTGGCCATTTCCTGCAGGGGTATGCAGCCACTAGCCTGGGCCAGCAGCATAAGAAATAATTTCAGGTCACAAGAATGATTGAAGGTAAGCAGAAAAAGGTTAAGTTATCTGAAGTATATTCTTTTTACTAAGGCAGAAACTTGTGCCATATATTTTAGAACTATTTTCTTCAAAATGTTAAACATTTTCTGGATATTTAAAGAGTAGGTTTCAGGTATTTAGAAATTTCATTTCTATGGAATGTATTCTCTGGCCATGCGAAGTGAGGAATTGCAGTGCTAAGACTATACAGCACAAAACACCTGTCGGTAAACACAACATTAACAGTCAGTTGGCTGAATTTCCTGTGAACAAATGAGCTGCATTTGGTTTGGCCAGATATTTTGACACTGCATAATCACAATCATAGTCCAAGCGTGAACACTAATGTAGTTAAATGTGGTTAAAACTGACAGTTGTAAAACTACCAATACAAATTCCAAATCCTTTCCAAAATGTGAAGCTCACAATATCTGGAAATATGAAAATTTTCTTGTGAGATAATGAAAAAATATTTGCTCAGAGAAAATAGAGCAAAATTGATTATAAGTTTGTTCTCAAGCAATCAAATTGTTTTCTATTTTCTACTTCTCTCAAAAAATCAGATGCCATAAAATATGACCATGCCGAGGTAAAAGTATACACATGTGCAGAGAAGAACTGAGAAGAAATATGCAGAATGACATTTAAAAAAATTAGGGTGCTAGGATTATGCTAATTGATCAGTTTGTGCAGTACTTACCAACACCAGTAAGGCAGTACTAGCCAGACCCTGTTCTAGCACTTTCTTATATATTAATGCATGTAATCTTCTTAACAGCCCTATAAGATAGGTACTAAAATATCTCTGTTGTGTAGATGACAACACGGAGACACAAAGAGACTAAGCAGCTTACCTAAAGTCACACAGCCAGGATTTGGACCAGTGTGGCCCCAAAGGCCTCAACCTTAACCACTACTCTCTATTGCCTCTTGTTATTATTAATAATGCTATTGGTCCTATAGTATATATTATTTTCACTTCAGAAACAAAAGTAAAGTATGGCCCTGAGCCCTCAGGGAGTGATGTCCACTCAGTCCTTCCAGAGTTCTCTAAAGGAAAGTCATGGGGCCAGCCTTCCAGAAATACCTTTTCCCATGAAATCTGAGGCTCCTCCACAGGAGGCATCAGCAATTCAGGAAGGGTTTGGTGAGGCAGGATCCCTTATGCTTGGAAATAGCAAATAGAAGAAGAGACAGCACCACCTTCCTGGCCATTCAGTCTGGCTGGGATGATGATCAGGTCTTGGATTGGTAGAGCTTGAATGTCAGTTCATTTTAAGACAAGCCCAGCCCTGGCTTAACTGCTGCTCCCTGCCTCTGAAGTGTAGGCACTGGTTTGGAAGGAAGCAGAACATTCCAGGGGAGTCGGTGCCTTGGGCTTTGAGGCACGTTTTGAGACACATTCTCATTGTTTGACTTAAGGGAGACACCTAAACTTTCTGTGCCCCACTTTCTTCCTCTACAAAATGGAGTCAATAATATCAGCCTTCTTCCCGCTACCCAGAGAAAAGCGAGATGTTACGTAGACCAGTGTTTCACATCCTGCATTGCTTCTTGGCAACCCTAAGGATTTTGTTTCCCCAAATAATTCCCTCTAACACTGTCATTACCAAGGTCAGGAAACTTAATCCTCTGAGGGTGTAAGAGTAGTGAGGCAACTTCAAGGTTGCATGTCTGGCAGGGGATGTGCCACAAGTGGATAGGCTGTAACAGAGTGTGTCACATAGGTGGCCAGCCTCATGCTTTGGAGGCAGAACATGTTTAGCTTCATGAGTTTCTCTGGGAAAAACATTTTAGGCTTAGGTGGGAGATTTTTGTCCCCGTCCCTCTTTTTTAGAAAAGGAAACAAAATAGTAAAAACTTTAGCTGTGATACAAAAGGGATCCATGCAATTTGACAAGGGGGATTTGGCCAGTAAGTGTCAAGTACAGACATTTGAAATTGACACAGGTGGTCAGGGCCTTTTGCAATTGTGCAGGTCATGAGCTGGGCGTCTATTGGGATTGACAGTCACGCAAACTAGTGGGTGAGTTCAGGAGGCCAGTGAGAGGCAGGAAATGACTTTCAATCTCTGTCTTTCTACCCTTGGGACTCTTCACCTTGAGGAAATACCAGGGGGGCTTTAAAAATGCAAATGCCAGGCCTCACCCCCAGAGATTCTGATTCCATTGGTCTGTGTCAGAGGTCTCTGACATCAGTATTTTTTAAAGCTCCCTTGTCAATTCTCCTTTGAAACCAGAATGAAGAACCACTGTTCTAGGCTTATCAGAGAAAAAGCCCAGTTACTCATTTATCCCACCCACCTTCCTCAGGGAACAGGAGATAATGGTGCTTCTAACGCTCACATCTCACAGAATCCAAGCTCAGAATATTCTTCTCCAGGGAAGGGATTTCCTTTCATGCTATTGTAACTCTCTAAGAATTTTCCAGTTAGCTCAAACCACAATTCACTTGAACATATTCTCATTTCCCAAATAAGATAGGCCCTGCAGCAGGCTAGAGATGTGAGGAGAAACTCAAGAGGAAGGATGTACCTCTCTGGAAACATTCTCTTGAGCATGGCTGGACCTGAGCAGAGGTTGATGGTGAGAATCGGAGATTCTCCCAGAATTCCCGACTCTGAGGACATAGCAATGACCCATGGAGCAAGAAGGAAGCTTCCTTCACAGAGGTTTATTTAGAAAGTTCCTACCTATATCCTTGTTGGGCCAAAGCATTTGCAAGACAAACAACTAAGCAAAGGAGGCAAATCTTTCCCAAGTTTCCCAGTATTATATAAGTGGGTAATCAATGGCTTCTGTGTATGAGCCCCTGTGTTGTTTACCTCTTCACAGAAAGCCAGGACTGGCTAGCTCAAAAGCCCCAGCACCAAACTCAAAATTTTACACATCTAGTTATTTCAAATATAGCCCAAATAAGCAAATTTTTAGCCATTTAGAACCAACCTGCTTTGTATACCCCATGAAATGTGCCCAACATCTGCTAGGCATAGATCACATAACCCTGAGGCTACAAAAGACTCCAAGCCACAGCTGCCCTTCAGAGACGTCAACCTAGAGAGTCCGCATCGAGATGCTGAGTGACATCACCTAAATGTGGAAGCCCACTCTCTGCCCCCTGTCTCTCCTCCCGCTCCTGGTCGTGGTCTCTGTGCCCTAGCCTCTAGAAAAGTCTCATCCTGTGAAAGACTTCCCTCACCCTTACACATGCAAACCTGTCAGTATGTCACCCAAATAAAGCTTATTGTGTGCTACTGCCACCTTGTCGTCATTTCTTTTTCCTTGATCGGCCCCCAAATTCCTCAAACTTACTACACCAGGCATCAAGAAAGAGCCCTGAAGGGTCAACTGAAAAGGAGTAGGGGCTAGCTCCTTTTGAGGTATCCTCCTGGAAGCCCTCAAGCAACCTGGAAACCCCTAAACTGACCAAGTCTTTGCCCAGACTCACTGAGTAAGTCCCATGACACCCACCAAACACATCCTAAAGCATTGCCCTCACTGGGAAAGAGCCAGCTCTCTCAAGGTGTGGCCCAAATACCTATAGTTCCCTGTTAGTGTGCAGGCCAAGCTCCTGCCGGACTAGCTGCCTCCTCAGCCTTCATACTCCAGCTTGCTGGGGAAATGGCCTCTGCCCTCACTCTAGACTTCAGGCCCAGCGCATATCCCACACTCTGATACAGGGCACCTCCACCTTGGCTGAGCTTCAAATCTTGTAAGTCCTGGAGCCCACCCCAGAAACTCTGATCTAGTCAATTTGAGCACTACTCTCCCACCTTCCAACCATCAACCTCTACATAGGTAGTTTGTAAAGCTCTCCAAATAACTCTAATCTGAAATCAGGTTTAAGAATTAATTTTCTAGCCAAAGCTCCTCTAGCTGGGGCTTCACCCCAAATCCCTAAGAGTGTCTGGCAATGATGGACTGGATCCTTGTGTATGTTGCTGAATTTCTGGGTCTGTAGCCTGTCTTTGGCAGGTCATCAAAGGTCATTCGAAAGCCATTGGACATTTGGGCTTGGGAGCTCATATCAGACTCTATATTGTACTCTTTGGATCCCTGAATATCCTTGAAATCCCTGTGGAATGTGTTACCAATGAAATAGTCATCCACAAAATAATTATGACCTTTCCTAACCCAACTGTCAAGTGCAAATTGTACCCCCTTATGAGTTAAGACATGCCAGCACCTTCTTAGAGTATAATCTTTAGTTGGGGTCAGAGAGGGGGCCTGGGTTTGTATCCGATCTCTAGGGAGACCTGCATTCAGGCCTCACGATTCCATTAAGTCTTTGAGTGAAATAATGGATCTCTAAGAGAGACGCCACTGTTTGGGGGCACATCTGGAGAAAACGTGACTGGGGAAAATGTTTCCCCCATTTGAGATTTCAGCTTTACATTTGACTATCCAGTCAAATCCTCAATATTATCCAGCTCAGAACACAAAACCTGCAAGGTATGGGTAATGCTTCTTATTACTTTCTTCTATTTGGTAACAAAGTATCACGAATTTAGGGGCTTAAAACAACAGAAGCATTTATAATCTCCCAGTTTCTGTGGGGCAGGAGTCTGGGCACAGGTTAGCTGGATCAGCGGCTGTATCTGAGCACAGGATAGCTATTCAGGGTCTCACAAGGCTGCAATCAAGGTATTGGTCAGAGCTTTGATCAGCTGCAGCTCAGGGTCCTCTTCTAATTTGCCTCAGATTGCTGGCAGAGTTCATTTCCTTGCAGCTGTAGGACTCAGGTGGTTACCTTTCTTCCTCAAGGCAACAGGAGAGAGAATCTGTCCTCTAGACCCTCTATCCAAAGACTTCCCTGATTAAGTCAGGCCCACCCAGAATAATCTCTGTTTTTTTTTTTTTTTTTTTTT
>RJWJ010023267.1:0-26003 GCA_004363605.1 Indri indri
CTTTGGCTATACGAGGTCTTCTCTGCTTCCATACAAAGCATAGAATCACGTTTTCTAGATCTGTAAAGAACGATAATGGTACTTTGATAGGGATTGCAGTAATTCTATAGATCACTTTAGGTAGTATGGACATTTTAACAATGTTGATTCTGCCTTGCATGTGCACAAATATAGTTAACAACACATATAACTTATTTCAAAGTGTCACTTAAAATAGTAGCTTTAGCAAAGAGATTTTGCTGATGCAAGACACAGCAAAAATAAATGAGAGCATCTGCATTTATTAATACTGTTTTTGTCTATACAATAAACCCTTCATGTTTTCCTGTTCTGGAAGGTGAACTGCCTGTACATACACTCACTAAATTTACCAAATTCAGTCCAAATTTGTGACATTTATCCTGAAAGTTGTTGAAGATATCTATTCCCTGTGTTCTATTTGCAAGAATGCCCAAAGTGAGTGACTCTCTGTAGCAAAGAGAATCTTCTGTTATGACCCAAAATGAAGTATAAAAACTGCTCAAAGACAGTAGTATCAGTTGATTTATCCAAAGTGATTGAATAATATATATTTTCCTTTTGAACTTAAGGACCTAGAAGGGCACGTGTGAACTTAAGGCTGCAGGTTCTCCACCCCTGGTCTAGTTCCTTGTTGGTTGTCAGCCTGAGGTAGGTCTTAGCTCCAAGAAGCTCCTCAGGTTCTTTACAGGTTATCCTCTTCCATCTTTAAGCCAGCAACTGTTTGTTGAATACTTCTTGTTCTTCAAATTTCACTGACTCCCCCTCCCACAACAAGCCCTTTAACATAAACTGTGCTATTAAAGAGATCATGTCACTAGATTAGGACTAATAAAGTAATCCTTCTATTTTAAGGTCAGCTGTGCCCTTTAGCACAATCTAATCAGAGGACTATTATCTTTCATATTCAGAGTTTAAGGGAATATTCAAGGTATATACATCAAGAGGGGAGGAAAAATCTTATGGGCCATTTTAGAATCCTGACTACCACATTACCTATGCATGATTCTTCCCTAAATATTTTATAAAGTATGCTGGGTTTAGGTTTTATATAAATTGTATCAAACTGAATGTATGCTGGTGTGCATTAATTTTTTTCTGCAGGGTTATGTAGTGATATTGAAATACCACTAGTTTGATAGTTATCATTGTAGTATAATATTCAATAGTATACATATATCAAAAACATATTTATTCTTTTTCCTAATGATGGAAATCTTGTTTGGTATCAATTTGGAACCATTAAGAATAAAGGTAAAATGATTAATCCTGTATATCTATCTTGAGATATATGTACCAGCGTTTTTTAATAATACACATTTAGGAATGGAGTTTCTGGGTCCTGTTTAGTCACCTCTTCAAATTACTTGATAATGACAAACTATTTTCTAAAGTGTTTTCACCCATTCATGCATTCAAATTCAGTTTATGAATATTTCTTTGTTCTACAACTCTGTCAACATTTGCTTGTGGTGGTCATTACAAAAAAAAATGCTTTTGCAAATTGGGTGAGTATCTAAATGTACCTTATGATGCTTCTAATTCACTATTTTGTGAATACTAATGAGATTTTAAATAACTTTCATATATTTATTGACTATCTGCCATTACTCATTCTGAAGTTCTTGTTTGAATATCTTGCTTATTTTAATTTTGAGTTGTGTGTATTTTACTTATTGATTTCTAAGGGCTTCTCCACACCCACTGCTACCCTTGTCCTACTTATGGATGGTATCTGTTGCAAATATTTTTTCAGGCTTGCCTTTATCATTTCTCCTTTTTAAATTTAAGTTTTAGACGTACATGGAATATATTTTATGTCTATGGATAGAGATAGTGTTAGAGTTCAATTTCATGATGTTTTTCACATAGGATACCGGTTTTACTCAGATATTAGGTACACACAAAGAGAAAAAGTAAATTGTCTTAAACAATTTGTGTGAAAAAGAAATAATAAAAATCAAATCTACGTAAGCCTTAGAAGGTAATGAATACTTATCCACATAAATTTTTTTTAGAGAAGAATGAGAGAGATTTGTAAATATTGGTATCAGAGAAGTCATTTCACACATATTTTAAGTGTGTAAAACAGAAATTGGTGAACTGTGGCCTCTGTGCCAAATTCTGTTTCTGGACATAAAGTTCTACTGGAACATAGCCACACCCACCCATTCACAAGTCTGTAGTTTCTTCTGTGCTACAAGACAGAGTTGAGTAGTTGTAACAGAGAACGCATAGCCCCCAAGACCTAAATTATTTCCTATTTGGCACTTTACTGTAAAGTTTGTCAGTACCTGGTCTAAAGGATGATGCAGAGCAATTTGAATAAGTACTGCTTTTTGTGTCTAAAATTTAAAATAAAACATTTAAATAATGTAAAAATATGTGATATTAATAAAATTATACCATTTTATAACCATACTAAGCCTTTAAAGGGTATGTATTGCAAAGCCTCATTCATCCCTGCTATTTTTTATTGTTATCTAATATGATTCCTATTTAGGGCCCACTAATATCAGTTTTAGGGGCAAAATTTATTCCTATCAGGTCTAGGTAGTACTCCACAAGCTCACCAGGTCAGTCCTTCTTTTACCAGCTTATATGTTTGCCTGATTTACCTATTATTATTCACTTCTTAAGACTAGATGCTCATTAAAAGACCAGAAACCGTAATACCCTATATATGAAATCTGTTCTGTTTAAACATCTGATAATTATGTCATTTTCCAGCTCTCTTATAGTTTCTACATTCATTCCACTAATTTTATCTTGTATAAGGTTTATCTTGAATTGTTCACATTTTTTCAAGCAACTTTAAAATGGTAATTTATTGTTTTCCTTTGCTTTAGTAGTAGGATATGTCAACTTTCTTAGTTATAACTCTATATTGCTTTAAGTTCTATTTCTGTTGATTAAAAAGCATTAAATAAAATTAATTAAATAGAATTAAACTAAAGAGAATCATTTATATGCCTTAAACATAATCTCAATAGATAATTGCTGAATAACTTCTTATTAATCAGTCACCGCTATCAAAGGCTTTTTCTGAGTAACTGGTTAAGCCAAAAGCAGAGTGATCTAATTCTGGTTTCCCAGCAGCCTCAATTTGTTTATATGTGTTCACAGTTTCTTCACAGTTTGCCCTGGGTGAAGACAGGGAACTATTGAAGGTAATTTATGGTCCCAAAACTCAGCTTGGCTTCAAAACTTTATTTTTTATTTATTTTATTTTTTATATCACATGTAATAATTCTACATTTTTTGGGTTATATAATGATGTTTCAATACATATAATGTATAGTGATCAGATCAGGGTAATTAGTAAAACCATCTTTTCTAACATTTATCATTTCTTTGTTTTGAGAACATTTAATACCCTCCTTCTAACTTTTGCAAAGACGAATTAAATCAATTGTTAAATATATTATGTGATTGTTAATTTTATGTGTCAAGTTGACTGGACTAAAGGATGTCCAGATAGCTGGCAAGACATTATTTTTGGGTCTGTCTTGGAGGGTATTTGTAGAAGAGATTAGGTTTTGACTCAGTAGGCTGAGTAAAGAAGATCACCTTCACTAATGTGAGATGGCATCATCCAATCTCTTGATGGCCTGGCTACAACAAAAACGTGGAGAAGGGGCAAATTCTCTCCTTGAGCTGGGATACCCATGTTCTCCTGCTCTTGGACATCAGAGCTTCTGATTCACAGGCCTTTGAATGCCAGGACTTACACCAGTGACCTCCCCAGGTTCTCAGGGTTTCAACCTCAAACTGGGACTTACATCAGTGGCTCTCCTCGTTCTCAGGCCTTGAGACTTGAACTGAATTACAACATTGGCTTAACTCTCCAGCTCACAGACAAAATCATGGGACTCCTCAGCCTCCATGATCCTGTGAGTCAGTTCCATAATAAATATCATTTTATATATGTGCATATGTATATATCCTATTGATTCAGTTTCTTTGGAGAAATCGAATACATACTGTAAAGCAGTTGACAAAAGTAAATAAATAAACCACCATTATCACTGTTTTGATCATGATTTGATGTGCTGTTGACTAGTAAGTCACTGTTATTGAATTTTACTTCACTTCAAGAAGACTATGACAGCCTCTGCCTGAATTTCCAAAGGACATCTATGCTAGGTTGTTTTAGATAGAAAAATGTGAGTTCTTCAGATGTTTGTGAACAAATTGACTAGAATTGCTCTAAAATACATTTTTAAATGTTTGAATTAAACATATTTTTAATGATATGATTATTTTCTAAGTCTTTCTTATTTTACTATTTTCTCTTTTATCCAAAGGTAGATTACTAGATGTAACAAAATTATTTTCTGGTATAAACGTTATGCATGGTCAATTGATAATCTTGATGGCTTGTTAAGTGTAAATTAATAGGTAATCACTTTTTAAGGCTTATAAATATCAAAACGTTCTTGAGGCCAATTTATGTGGTAAGTGCTGCCTTTGCATGATGTCTTTTAATCTTCATACCACCCTCTGGCATGTGTGTTACTGTTTTGCCCACTTACTGCTAAGTCAGCTCAAAGAGGTTAAATGATTGCCTAACACCTACAGCTCACAGGTGGCAAAGCTCTCATCTGTGTCACACTATCACAGCGGGTCAGCCCGACGAGCTTGGCACATGCGGAGGAAACCTCGCTGTGGTCGCACCGCATGCCTCACCATCCCACAAAAATGGTAATTATTGAACAATAATCACTGTTTGGGATCGTGTGCTAAATATACTCTCCTTTGCTACAGAAATGAAAGTGATGCTTTTGAAACGAAACAGGCAATTTGGTTGCCAGTTAAAACAAAACTTCCATAAACTTCTGTTCCTTTGAGAGGGTAAGAAATAAATATTCAAGTGTTCCTAAGTCATTGAAGGAATGTATAAATATCATTTATGTGAAAATGTTGTTTCAAATATAGTATTTGAATGTAATTATGTAATATTGTTATCACTCTCGTTGGAGATTAACTTTCCAGATAACTGATTTTTCTAAAATGGCTCCCTCATGATGAAAAATAGAAATTGTACATTTTCAAAATGTGATTAAAGTGGGAATGATTTTCAGTACTCATTGCAGAGAAGAATGGATGCAGGTATCTAGAAAAACAAATATCCTATGCTGATGAAGTGAACAAGCATAATCATACAAAAAGCTATTTGTAGTTACTCTATAACTTATAAATTAATTATTATTTACATTATATAATTTTTAGATTTAGATTTAAATTTTATTAATTTTATTAACAATATGTTAGAAAAGGCAATGAATGATGAAATTTCACCTCGGTAATAAAGAGAAGTATGCTAAGGATTTTGTGATATATAATCTAAAAAATGAAAAATAACTCTACAGGTATTTGAGTAATGCATATAATCAGAAAACAATGGTCAAACTGAAAAGTTGGTACACGTAGTGAATGATAGGATCACTGAAAAAAGAGTCAGTGAATGTTGAAGGGAGCATTGATCATTCCATTTTAGCATTTAAGTTATCTTGACAAATAAGATCCTTTCTTGGTTACTAATTTTTTCTTACAAGTTATTAACATACCACTTTAAATCCTAAGGTCCATACCTACCAAAAAAATTCATTAAAATATATGAGGTCTGTCCTGAAAGTATCTAGCCATTGTTAATATAACAAGAACAGTTTGCACGACATCTGTGCAACCTGGCAGCCAAGGAGAGTGGACAGGAATGTGCATGTGTGAACAACGATGACATCACCATACTAGTCAGTGGGGCTAGATGCCCTTCAGTGAGCATGGGTACTGTGTTGCCCTTGCATCCAAAATGACTGAGCAAGTACAGCAATGAATCTGCATCAAATTGTGAGTTAAGCTTGAACAATCCTCCATGGAAACCATTCAGATGATTCAGAAGGCTTTTGGGGATGATGCAATGAGGGCAGCGCAAATGGATGGTCGAGAATCTTCTAGAAGTGATCCTCGTTCTGGAAGGCCTGCAACAAGCGGAGCGCCTGACAATGTTGAACGTGTGCGGGTTAGGTTAAGAGACTTTGGGAGAACTGTGTGAGGTCCCAAGGTGCCTACTTTATAGGGGACTGAAGCGTCATTGTCCTATGTACAATGTTTCTTGTATCTTCTTCAATAAATGTCTCTATTTTTCATATTACATGGCTGGATACTTTCGAGAGTCTTTGTATTTTTATAGACCACAATTTGCCGAAGTATAACCCAAGGAATCTTTTAAAAGAAAAGAAAAACAACGAAAAAGTGTCTATGATCATGTATGTTTGGAAATGCAAAGTATGTTATTACTTTTATAGAAAAGTATAAATTACTTTAGCATAATATAATTCTCAAAAGTTCTCTACTATTTAATAGTAAAATTCTGCCGAGTCTATTAGAAAACTCATAAAGGGATAAGGCCTATTCCTCCCACAGACTACGGGGAAAGGGTGCAGTATTCTGGACACATGGAGCTTTGATAGTTATTTCTAGTTCTGTTTATAGCTTCTCCATTTTGAATACCACAGTTAAAATTTCTTGGGGTTTTTCTGAGCTTTGCTTTTCTCCTGAAAAGAAAAACTCAATTCATGTTTTTAAAGTGTGGAAATTTCTAACCTTTAAACCTATATATTTTTTTCTATATTATGGCCTGATCATATGACAAAGATATTTTATAAATCAAATTTTCTTTGTCATTAATGTCTACAAACTTCGATCCCTACAAGGACTTACAACTCCAATTTACTATTCCAATGAAAAAGTAATCATTCTTAGTGTTAGATTCATATGTTTTTGGAGATATATGTATATACTTGAATGACATCAAAAGTTTTAAATTGCGTGTATGCAATGTAATGTACTAAAAAGGTATTGTCACACCAATCTCATGCTATGTCTTATATTCTTTACTAAACAACATGTTTTTAAAATCTGTTCATGATTACAGAGGTATAGACTTTGGCTTCTATTTGTGAACAGAGTACCGAAAAGATGATCTATGGGGTTTTACTTATTTTTCCCACAGTTTTGGTAATTAAATATTTACATATGTATATACATGAATATATGCATATATTTAATATAAGTGTGTACATGTATGTGCATATATATGTGTGTGCGTGTGTGTGTGTGTGTGTGTGTGTGTGTATGCCCATTTTTTTTCTCAATACAGAGTCTCACTACGGGTAAGACTCTTGGGTTCAAGCAATCCTCCTGCTTCAGCCTCCCTGGTAGCTCAGACTACAGGCACGTTTGGTCATCACATTAAATCCAACTGATTTCCAGTGCTGCCACTAATGGGGTGGTTATTCCTGTGCATAGGACTACAGCTCTGTGTGAGCATTCTGTAAAATGATAAAATTCAGAAATGGAATTACTACATCATTATATTTAACTTATAAATATTCGACTTTCATGTACATTGAAAGAATATTAGGATTCCTAAAACCTCATTTGGACACCAACACTTAGCTTTACCCAGCTTTCATTTTCAGTTTTCCAATTTGATGGCAGCAAGCTGTCTTATTATTTTGTTTTGTTATGTTTTCATTTAACTAGAAGTAAGTCTAAACATGTTGTTTTCAACTTCTGTTTCTGCTTTTAGTCCATTCTATATTTTACCCCTTTTTTTCTTGAATTTCATCATTTTTCTTATTATTTTGTTTAAATTTCTCATATACGTTAGATGTTCAGCTCTTGTCAATTTTTGACTTTACTAATTTCTTCAAGTATAAAATTTTTCTACTAATTTGCAAGAATTTTGATCTGTGCCAATTTTTTTATAATCTTGTTCCCTTGGGAGCGTTATTTAAAGAAATTATTCCCATCATTAGGTCAAAGATATTTTCCTATTAGATTTATTGCTTGTAGGATCTTTGAATTCATCTGGGAGCCTGTTCCCCAGCCCCCACCTGGATTTAATAATGGGAATGTATCCACATTGAGTTTTCTCAATATTCAGAGTCACTTTTTTAAACTCCTAATTCATTTAGCAAAGTCCTTACTCATTGATTTATAAAGTCATTTCTTTCACATACATATGAGTCTATTAACATTTTGGAGCTTTCTGTTTTTCTCTACTGTGTCACTTTTGTCTTTCTTCTAAAGGATTGGGCTTTAATACCAAAGAGGGTAAATTTCCTTGTTCCTTTTTTTTTTGAGACAGAGGAGAATTGTCTTGATTCATTCTTCTTTCTCACATACAACCTAGCTATTTGAGGCTCTTTGTCCTTTCAAACACTATTTCTGCAATCAATTTGAATTTGTATTATATTTTATTTAAAAACTTGAGGGCAAACTATAAAGTTATTCCAGAATTGACTGTAGTATACATCTGTATATTCAGATCTTATCTTTGGTCCTTTAATAAGATTTAATTTTTCTTTTAAGGTATTGATATTTGTTAGGTTTATTCCTAAAGCTATTTAATAATTGTTGCTACTATTAAGAGTACTTTTGTCTCATTTACTATTGCTGGTATAGAGAAATGTTTTGTCCAGTTTTACATGTTGAACGTTTTTACTGGTTCTTAAAAGTTGTATGTTTATTCTTTTATAGTTCCTATGTAGAAGATCATGCTATCTGAAAACAATTGGTTTCTCTTTCCTTTAAATTCCAATGTATCCAATTGATTTTTCTTTGAAAATACCACTTTATATGTTTTCAATTATTTGACCACTTTATTTAGTCTCCTGAGTTAATTCAAATTGATTTGTATTACTTTATTTTTAACCATAATAATTTCTTGCTTTTATTATATGCTTTGTTAATTATTTAGTCTATCTCTCTGTTTCTTTGTCTCTGTCTCTTTCTCATTTAGTATTAACATAAATTCACATAACTTCATCCTGTACTGCGGTCCCCAACCCCTAGTACTGACCAGGCCACAGAGTCCCGCCACACCTGATGCCAACACCCCCCGCCCCGCAGAAAAATTGTCTTCCATGAAACTTCATGAAAGTTTCATGGGGGACGCACAGTAGGAGGTAAGCGGCTGGCCAGGGAGCAAAGCTTCATCACTATTTACAGCTGATCCCCATGCTAGCATCACCACCCCTCACTCCACCAGTTGTGGAATAATTTGTCTTCCATGAAACCGGTCCCAGGTGCCAAAAAGGTCAGGGACTGCTGCAAAAGAATGAGGTTTTCAAGTAACGTATAGTATGACAGTAAACCAAAACTGTTGTTCTTTTATACAATGGACTAAGGATCTATCATGTTCAAGTCTCTGGAAATTGTGCTGATAGTCGCATTGCCTGTGTTGCAATGTATTAACCGAATACAACCCTGTCCCGAACTACAGCAAATGCGTACATGGAAAATAAATAGCCAGTGTGGCTTAAGCAACTAACTAAGGAATAAAGATTATAATTAGTTTACAGAACACTGAATAGCCTTGCTCTTTATCTTCACTTGACTCTGCTCTTAAATACACCTAACATATAGCTGTATAGCATATCGATTGCCATAGACCCATGTGTTTATAAAGAAATGCTCATATAGAAGATACATGGTACTTAATTTGTAGCATTATGTGCCAAAGTGTTGCTGACTCTTTGGTGTATTCTACTCTTTCTAACTTAAAAATTACAGTGTCATTAGTCAATATGGACCTATAAATCAGTTTGGAGATTGACATATGAATAGTCCAGCTATAGTTGAATTCAAGCACAGTTTTATAACCTACATTTTTAAAAATGATAATCATCTGCCCAGTAATATTTGTTATATGCCATAAGCACTTCTAGCTTTGTCTATATTTTGAGTTCCATCTTTGTCTACTAAAAGTTGTGAAGGACACAGAATAACAATATTACTTTCCAATCTTCTGCAAATTTCCTGCTGTGGCTGATTCTTTTCTCTGAGGCAATTTTCTTGCATTCAAATTCAGTGCATTACATTTTTACGTTCTCTTTGTTTTGGTATTTGCTGCTCCTACTGCTTTTTGTGTCTCTGTGTTTGTATGTGTACTTATTCACTACTCTATTTGGGTATTGTTTTTTTTTTTTCCTTCTTGGGCATATTTGTTATTTAAATTCCGCTTTCCCCTGATAGCTGCTATCTCACTTTAGTTTCTGACAGCTGGGCTATGCCTTTAGGTTACATGCTCAGGACCTCAGTGTAGATTTCTCCTGGGCTACTAGGCTTCTTTGTGATTTCCCCTCTGGTTTACATCCAGCTTGGCTGCTGTAGAGTTCTGCCTTCTGAACGTTCGTTTTTAGGATCATAGGATTTTACCCATAAATGTGGTTTGTTTTTCTTTTCAAAGGGAATTTATACTTTCTTTTTCTTTTGTGTTGTTACTGTCCTTGTGCCACAATCATTTCATAATTTCTGATTTTTTTATGGAGGTTTTCGATACTGTTATACAGCTGAATCTGAGCCTCCATGTCTTTCAAATTTTGGTTTTATATTATATGTGTCTCCTTTTATAAACTCTTATATAGATAACATTGCTGTATGAAAATCTCTCTAAGGAATGAAGGATAAAAGCAAATATATGACAAAATGATCATTGTCCAGTTTATAATTATAAAAAGATGAAAACGATTTCATATAAAAATGTTATCTCAATTATTCACAAAATTTTCTTTTAAAAGACTTCAAATATATTGCTTTTAACATTATTTTTATCGTTATCATTTTGTACAGTTTTAAATTAAGAAATATTATAAATTTATCATTAAATCTATACTCCTTAGGCCCAATCCCCCAAATTATTAGAGACTATGGTATAAATATATATGTATATTTATATAAATACTATATTAAATAAATAATGATAAATATGTATAATATAAAATCTTAAATATAAATAAAGTTATAAAATTTCTAAATAACATGCTCATATTATTATTTTTATATAAGTTTTGAAGTTTACACAGTATCTAGTGACTAAAAAACATTGGGATTTAGATTTTACACACAAATCTGTATTACATACCATCTCTGTAATTAATCTAATTGCGTAGCATATAATTTACTCTCTCTTTTTTATACATAGATATATAAATAAATAGCTCTAGAGACAGGTTACAGTTAGTTACATGATTATCGATGTTTGAATGTTTAGAGTTATATTAACTGTTTTCATTTAAATTATGTAGTGTATCATATTTATATTTCTTTTTCTGTACAACTTCTTGGTATTTTCCTATATTTAATTATTGCCTCATATTTATTCAGTTTATTTTGTTTTATATATGGCTTTCTCGATATCACAACCAAAATCTCTAACTGAAGTCTAAAAGCCCTTCCAATATTGCCTTACACTTCTATTAATCTAATGCAATTGTCCCTAAGTTTTTTCAAATTTATAGCTCCATTTGCCATTTTTAGTGTAGCAACAGAAGTCATTGGGTATACATTGTCATTGGATAGCAGACTGGACTATTTCTTGAAGATGGTTGACTATATTTCAATAATTAAATTATTAAACCTGAACTTGAAGATCATTGTTTAAAAAAGTTGAAGTCGATTTGGTTGTATAAGCTAGTTGCCCTTAACCAGAAGTAGTAACTTAGTTGTAGGTTCACCTACTTTGTTTATTCTACACCCAAAATACAAATCCAAACACTATTTTCTCTTTGTTTTAAGAAGGTATACTACTCAAATGTCACATCTAAACATCCTTTCATAAGCAATATGGAAATCCAAGACATTTCTAATTTTAGAATATCCCAACATCTTTATATTATCCTAATTTGTCCTGAAATATGCTATGCTTCCAATTAATAAACAGGAAAATAAATTTTGTATAAACTTCCTATAACAGTATTTTATACAATTTTAATAAGATAGAATTTTAGATGATCCATTAATTTAATACTTATGATACTACTGTTTTATATATACATTTCATTAGGCTTTATTTTATGCAAAAATAATTTGAGATTTAGATTTGACTTATTTTATGTTTTATAAATAATTATCCATGAATACATAACAGATGTGAAAGTTTTTGAATTTTATACCAATGTATTTAGATTATAAGATTCCAGAATTTTAAGAGTCCAGTTTTAAACTTCTTTTCAGTACAAAGTTCAAAATCTGGAGTTTGAAATTAGGTCAGTACCTATTTATCAGAATGAAATTAGTATTTAAAGAGACATGCAATTCTTCCACAGGTTTCTGTTATATCAAGAATGTCCATATGACTATATATAGATATGGAGTCATATGTATATATGTATATATGACATGTCTTTCACCATTTTTATTTCTGACCCTTAAGTCATTGCTCATGATGGCCATGTGGAGGAATCTATTTTATTTATCAATACTTTAGTTGTTGAAAAATTCCAAGAAATGTTAGAATAAACACATAAACATGCTTTGTGAAATTAATTATGATTTTAAACATCTTTACTGAATCTTCATCATGTCATCCATGTTTTTGAATAATTTCAACTCAAATTAATATTATTTGCAAACATAATTGTCAGATTCTAAAAACTTCTATTTATCCCAAATATAAATATATCAGTAAAGATATCTGAATCAAGATATGGGCATATGAAGTCCGTTATATTGGTTATGAAGATTTATTGTTTTAAATTTTCAGGCAAATTTTTGGCAATTGACATGAAGTATCAGAAATATAGTATTCATATATCAATAAGGTAACTTTAATCTCCCTTCATCGACTTCACTACACAGTAGATACTTTCACTTAAATGATGAAATTTCCAGATTTTATACACCGTCATATGCTTTTGTATTCCAAAAGGATATCGGTATTCTTATATACTCTACTCATTTTAGAAAAATGTATCCTTTATTCTGATTTTTCATTTATTACATATTAATTGAATACAATTTACTAACTGATTACAATTTTGTATATAACTCTAGGTCCAAAGTTTTTAACTGTGAGAGCTCTAGAAATCTATAAATGGTTTCCAAACAGTTTTTGATTTCTCGAAAAAATTTTCATATCTTTATTTCTGAGTAGAATAAGAGCCTTTCATCAGATTCTCATAGATGTCTCTACACAAAATGGTATAAGGAGAATAAGGGAGGGAGGAAGACAGAGACAGTAGGAGAGGAAGAAATGGATCACTACTATCCATATTTCTAAATAAATGCTTCTTTGAAATTTGTGTTTATTTTAAGTACCTTTTTCACACTAATGCCTCATTAATTTGTGAGGAAGCCAAAGCTGCTTCTATAAATCTCTATAGTTACACTTTGACAGTAATCTGGGGATTTTTTTTTCTTTAACTGCCAACACATTTGCCTTCTGAACAAAACCACTAAATAATGAAAGTATCAAAAATAGAAAAGTCATTATGGAGCCCCGCTCACTGTGGTCTGTGTTGGTCTGAACTGGAATATGTAATTTAGCACTGTGTTTAGAAGTGTAGAAATGGATTCTCTTCTCACATTTATTTTGTTTGATCAGTTTTGTGTCTTCAAAGACTTGGTGTTTGTATAAAGCTGTAGAACAAAGGAAGATGCTTCTATCATTGTAACAAATAAATAATGAAATATTATCAATTTTGTATAAAAACAATTAAGTTTCTCCCAAATCCGTGTTGTAGTTACACATAAAGAACATAAAATGAAGACTGACAAATAGATTATTATCAAATTTCAACTACATAGTGAAGAAAAGTGGGTCTATTTTAATGACTTTATGAGCCTGTCCTCGGCTTCTCCTTTTTTGAGACATTTGAAATGGACACGAATTACACATTTCTCATTTAAGACTTTCCATTTTGTAAAGTGATTCACTACACCACAACATTAATGAATTGATCTTTATTCATAGTACATTTTGACCTTTTAAAATTTTTTCCTGGATATCTGACATTTTTGCAACAAAAAGCTTGACTTAATAAAATATTCTGTCAATGGGCATAACATATGGCAAAATGAATATGTTAAATGAAATAGCTATTTTGTGCTGATCTCAAGACTAGTAATTCTATTTAGAACTAATAGCACAGCAATCTGTGCACAATCTCTCTTTACTTACAAAAGTCTTTGCAGTTTTCCAGAATTATTTTATATGTTATTTTTATTTGGTTCTCAAATACCTGGGAGTACTAGAATGCAGCATTCTTATTGCTTAAGAGATGTTCATGTTGTCAAAGATGTTTTGTATTCTTTAATAACACACAATATTTTCTACGTTTATATGGCCCCTTCTATGTTGCTGAGTAGGTACTAGATTCATAAATTGTTTTTGATTTCTGATTTATTTTAAACAACTTGCTTGTGAAAATACATGAAGGATACATTACATTCAATATTTTAATATGACCTTTAAATATTTTTAAGCTAAAATGAGGCTAGAAAGTGTCACTAAGCTCATGAATATATTTAGCCCAACAATAGCATTGGCATCTCTGTACAGTTTTGTGCTACAATATTTGGAGACTTCAATTCAGAATTTTTTGTTTTTGTAATAAAGATGGGCAAATGTGATGAAAGTCCTTTTTTTTTTTTACAAGTTAAAAATGTACACTTTGTTTAATGATACATACAAAGGTGGTAAAACTGAAATGAAAGGCAAGGGAATAATTATGAAATTCAGGATAGTGGTTGTCTCTGGGAGGAGAGGGCAGCCGGGAGGTGTGATCAAGGTGGGATGTTCAAGGGGTTTCTAAGGTGCCTGGTGATACATGTTTTCTTAATCTGGGTAGTGAGTGTTCACTTAGCCTTCCTTAAAGTGTACATTTTATATACACTTTTGATTGTGTATTTCACAAGAAATAAAATTAAATAAGGAACGATGCTCATAGTCCTTCTCTAACCTGTGGGATCTGCTGCTAGAATGTTATGTTGTTCACATTCTCAATGCCAGCTTCCTTGGCCATAAAATAAAAGTGTCCAGGGCTTTTCAGCAGTTCTTCAGGGCTGTGAAACCTAGTGAAACATATTATAAATAGATGTATTAAAAACTTACAATCTCTTTTATTGTACATACAAAAGAATTCAAGAGAAATTCAGCAATCAGAAGTTCAGAAACCAGCAACTGTAACTTTTAAATATAAAAGTTACATTTAAATTTGAAAGTGCTTATCAAGGTTTTCATTAATTCCTCATTTATTTGTGGGCAGAGGACAAAATATATTGGCTGAATTGGCAAGGGAGGTTACTGTATAGATGAATTTTCAATTAAAATCAAAGAGCATGCTTTCTTTTTCCTAGCAAGAGAAATCACCATGACATTATGGACTATTTGAAAGACATCTAAAATAGTTACAAAGGAAATTTATAATCTAATTATATCCAGGAAAAGTGCCGTTGTTGATTAAATCACACTAAATAAGGAAAAGCTGAGGGGGAAGTTCTTTTGTTTTATCCACATAAGAAAATACCTATTTTTTCAGGGGGATGGGTGTAAATAAGCAAGTTTCATATCTATATTAAGAGATCTGAAACACTATTATATAAATAAAAATTGCCCCCTTTTTTCCTCCCCAAGAAGTAAAATCAATTGGCCATTATTATTATTTTTTTAATAAACTAGAATGAATATCCTAAGTCATGTTGTTTGGCTGTTGTCTAGTTCAACATAAAGAAAAATAAATGAGCAATGAAGGATAGGTTGTGTGGGATGGCAGTGTAATTTTAAACAGGGTGGTCAGGCAAGGCCACACTAAGAAGATGCCTGTTGAAAATAAATAAAAACATGTAGATATCTATGGGGATATCGTTTTGGCTAGTGGTGTCTTTTGAGGAGGAATAATGTATAATAATCTTAAAGAATAATGAGGAATCTGGAGTGGTTAAAGTGAATAAAGGCAGAAAGCAGAGTACTAGCTTCAACAAGGAGCTATAGATTCTTTTGTCCTATGAGCAATTTTAGTGGTATTAGCTTTCAAAAGCCATTTATGATTATGATCTGCCCTTTGTTTTGGCAAGGTAGCATGGGTATAGCTGGCAAGGATAGACACAAGGAAACAGTTGGGAGGCTATTGTGATAAACTGGTTAGAGAGATGGTGTTTCATTCTAGAATGGTAGTACTAGAGGTGAGAAGAAATGATGAGATTATGGAACGAAAAAATGTTTTGATGCTATAACTGAGAAGACTTGCTGATTACTTGGATACTGGGTAGTTCCAAAAATTGTAACCTGAGCGTCTGGGATGATGGAGTTGAATTAACTGACATGGCGAAGACTATGAAAAGTACAGGCTTTGGTAGTTGGCACATAGAAGGAATGGTAAGATTTTGATTTTAGACATCGTAAGTGTGAAATGCTTATGTATTCAAGTGGGGGTGTCAATTCATCGTCGGATAAACTTGTCTGCACTCGATGGAAGAGACCAAGCCTTTCCATTTAAGAGTTTTCGGCAATGACATAGATGGGATCGCCATGGGGATGACTAGAGATAGATAAAAAAGAGGGTCAAGAATGAGCCATAGACTCTTCCGTTATTAACAGCCCAGAAAGAGGAAGAGAATAATGGAAAGGGAGAAGAAATGAGCAGCAAGGCACAGAGTAAACCAAGTACGGGTATCATTCTGGAAAGCAGGTGAAGAGAGTTTTTTCCAAGGATTGGGGAATAATCAGCCACATCAAATTCTGCTGAGTGGTCAAGAAGTGCAAGCATCGGTAATTGCTTATTTGATTAGCAAAGTGGTTATCATTAGTGACTTTGAATAGAGCAGTATCAGAGTAGCGGTTCAGGAGGAAAGCTTACCTGAAATGAGTTTAAAAAAAGGAAGAGGAAAAATTGATGACAGCAAATATAAACAACCCTGACAGGAGTTTTGCTCTAAAAATGGGGCAAAGAAATGTAATGGGCTATGTGGGGGGAGGAGCAAAGAGGGAAAGTTTTATGATCATTGTTTGTGATTGAAGAGGTGAAAACATGTTGTTTGCTTGCTTATAGAAACGACTCGATAGAGAAGGAGATGGGAGATGATTTAAGGAGAAAACACAATTCCCAGAGCAATATGCTCTGAGTACAAGAAGAGATGAGTTATAGAGTAAATGTGGAGAAAATAACCATTTATGGAATTGTGGACAGTCAAGCTACAATAAAAAAAGACTGAAGGTGAAGTATATAGCAACAGGTGCAGGTAGGTGAGGATATGAAATGAGATGACTTAGCAGAAATTGTTTTATTTATTTCTCTTGTTTTCTTACTGATATGGGAATAAAGATCACCAGCTGATAATGAGGATGAGAGAAGAGGTTTAGCTAATGTAAGTGTAATTAGATCAGGGAAATGTACAGTATCTGTGAAGCATCAAGAGTTCACCTGAAAGTGGTTGTCATGAATTGAAATCGTATCATCTTATCGTTAACCACGTTCAGCTGTACTTAGGAGGGTGTGGAGAATTGGATTGACCAGGATTGAAGTTTTAGGCCTCAAACACCTGGAAACATAGACATGAATGTTTTTTAGGAGTGAATATCATGATAGACCATGAAAGTTCATTTGGATAAAGAAAGACAAGGGGATACGGCAGCAGTTTGGCCTTTGAAAAGTAGATGGATTAATGGATTTCTTGATTCTGGAGTAAGGTTACCAGATAAAACATACGGTGCCTAGTTAAATTTGAATTTCGGATAAATACACAATGACTTTTAAAATAAATATATACCAAATATTTCATGAAATATACTAAGAATTATCTGTTGTTTATTTGAAGTTCAAATTTAGCTGGTGTTTTTCTTTTGGGTTTGGTTATTCTGTCTTATTTTTTTTCTGCATCTGACAATCCTATTATGGAGGAGTGCAAAGATTTTGGAGGTTGGAATGTTGGATGCGTGACATGAAACATAGGAAGTGGTCGTTTTTGTAAAAATTAATATTAAGGTAATGCAACGGTTATAGTTATCTATAGTGAGGCTAATTGATTGTGATTGGCCAATGGAAGATAAAAAACAGATTTATCACAGGAGAGAAGATCCAGGACTTGAGAGTACTGACTATTTGAAGGATTATTAACAAGTATGTTCAAATCACCAAAATTAAGACAGAGGTGAACACATGCGTTAAGAATACCAAAGAGATTTTAACAAAATCCTAATGAGCCTGAGAGAAGGCAAATGGACCATAAGACTAAAATGAAACTCTAGGATGATGAAGCTGAAAAGAAAAGAAGAGCTGAAATTGGAAAATGATTAAAACATAGTAGGACTAATTAAGCAGAAGTAATTACTGCTGGTAATCTACCACCTATGATAGAGTGTCAAAACTGAGTATTTCAATGAGGTGGATGTTTTTCTCACAGGTATACATTTCTTATATAAAAAGTTAATTTTTTATAATAAAAATGCACAGTTATAAACAAGGCAAACAGAATTTTAATTGAATGTGCTTTTACCATTTTAATCATATGATTAGTCATTGACAATCACACTTTGCTTTCTTAATAGTTTGATAAGTGAGATCATTAAGTGACATACTTGAGAATAAAGCTAGTTTCATTTTTGCAGTAAAATATATGAATAAATGCAATTGCTGTAGTTATTTTAAAATTATAAATCTTTCTAAAATAGTCTGTTTCATGAAAAACTCTTGTAAGACATGGGTGTGTATATACCATAAAATTGAATGTACCTCTCAATTTTTGAACCTATGTGAAAGAGGTTGCCATATTACCTTAATGTAAGAGATCCCATAATGCCAGATTAGTGTATAGTATTAATGTGTAGCATTAATGATCCTTTTATATTTTTCCTCAGTAGCAATACACACAAAAAATACACCTAACCTCTGATTTATAAACGCTTATAAATTTCTCTGGTTAGATTTTTCTGAGTAGAGATAATATCAAACATATAAGAAGAAAAATGAGCATAAAGCTTATACGTAGTGCATTGACCTAAATTTCTTCTAGAACAAATAAATGTGTTTCATCAACAGCTGAAAAAGAGTCTTGGGAACATCTACTCAGTTACTACAATTAGAGAAAGCGGTTGTTAAGTGTGGTGATGCTGAGGTACACATGACTTCCATGAGGCCTCATTAATTGTAGGTAATTTGTTGTAAACAATGACAGGAGAGCAGTAAACTTTGAATCTGTAGGCTGCATTTTAATTGAATTTTGCTACTAATTAGCTGTATATTTTGGGGAGAGTCATTTATCTTCTCTGGGTGCCTGTGACATGACATTAAAAATGAGTTAAAGCACTACAAGTCATTCTCGATTTTAACAGACTTGTCTTATGTAAAAATGTCACCACCGCACCAAACTGGGTTCCTTGCCCACAGCCTAGATAAAGGTCAATATACCAAGACAGCAGGGGTTGCAGCACAGAAAAAGTTTAATATCACAAGGAACCCAGTGAGAAGATGGGAGAAATTTCTCAAATACATCTCCCCAAGAATTTGAGGATTAATATTTTGAAAGGTGGTTTGGTGAACCAAAGGCAAGGAAGTTAATTGGGTCTACTGATTGTCTGGGGATGAATTCATAGGGTTGGGAAGCAGAAATTGTCTTCTTGGTAAACAGGAGTTTCTGGGTAGGTGGTCACAAGACTTGTTGGATCGGTTCCCACACATGGAAACTGGTCTGGTTGACATCAGTGGGTCCTCCTGAATGCAGAATCTGGATGATATCTCAAAGACCAGTGTTAGGTTTTACAATAGCAATGTTATCTATAGAATGGTTGGGAAAGTCTCACTCTTGCCCCTGTTAAGGACACGTGGCACTTAAGCAGCAAGCAGTTATAGCAGTAGAGAAGCACTACTCATCTATTTGAAAAAAAAAAAAAAAGGTGAAATAATGTCTTTTGCAGCAACTGGAGACTATTATCCTAAGTGAAGTGACTTAGAAACAAAAATCCAAACGTCACATGTTCTTACATGTAAGTGGGAGCTAAGCTGTGGGTACATAGGGCCATACAGAGTGGTACAATGGACAGTGGAGACAGAAGGATTTCACAGTTATTCTGAATGATGGCGAGGAATGAAAAATTACCTATTGGGTGCAATGTATACTATTTCTGGTGATGGGAACACTAAGAGCCCAAACTTCACTATTATACAATTCATTCATGTAACCAAAAACCACTTTTACCCCTAAATCTACTAAAATAAAAAAAGGGGATATGAAAAAAATTATGGAAGTCAGGAGAAAAAGAGTATATGTTACTATTGACCTTACATAAATTAAGAGAATTATGAGGGAATTATATGAACAACTGCATGCCAACAAGTTATATAAATTTGAAAAAATGGACAATTTCCCAGCAAGACACAAACTACCAAAACTGATTCAACAGGAAAGTGAAAATCTGAATAGACCCATAACAAGTAATGAGATTGAATTAATAATCAAAAAACTTCATACGAAGAAAATCCCAGGACCAGATGGTTTCCCTGATGAATTCTATGAAACTGGTAAAGAATAATTAATACAAATCTTCACAAACTCTTCCACAATATAGAAGATGAAGATATCACAAGAAAACTAGAGGCCAATAATATTAGCAAATGCAACAATGATTTAAGATGATTATACAACACAACCAAGTGGGAATTTTTTGAGGCATGCAAGGCAGATGCAACATTTGAAAATCAACCAAAGCAATCCACATGCCAATAGAATAAAGAACAAAAATCATGTAATCATATTATTTGATATAGAAAAAAAAACCCTTGAGAAATTCACAGAGCCATTTATGATAAAAAATTTTCAAATGCTTTAAGAATAGAGGGAAACTTTATCAACTTGATGAAGAAGATCTAAAAAAACTCAACATTGGATGTTATGAATAGTGTGGCAATAAACATGGGAGTGCAGATATCTTTTCAATATACTGAGTTTCCTCGTTTTGTACATATTTCCAGCAGGGGGATTGCTGCGTCATATGGTAGTTCTATTTTTAGTTTTTTGAGGAACCTCCATACTTCTCTCCATAGGGGTTGCACTAATTTACATTCCCGCCAACAGTGGATGAGGCTTCCCCTTTCTCCACATCCTCACCAGCATTTGTTACTGCCTGTCTTTTTGATAAAAGCCATTTTAACTTGGGTGGGATGATATCTTATTTTACTTTTAACTTACATTTCTCCAATGACTAATGATGTTGAGCATTTTTTCATATACGTGTTGGTCATTTGTTTGTCTTCTCTTAAGGAATGTCTGTGTAGAGCCTTTGTCTTTTTTTGTTTTAATCAGATTATTTAATTTTATCCTATTGAGTAGCTGGAGCTCTTTATATTTTCTAGTTACTAATCCCTTGTCAGACAGGTAATTCACAAATATTTTCTCTCATTCTATATGTTGTCTCTTCACTTCCTCGATTGTTTCTTTTGCTGTGCAGAAGCTTTTTAGCTTGATGTGATCCCATTTGTCCAATTATGCTTTGTTTGCCTGTGCTTTGGGGGTATTACTCAAGATGTCCTTGCACAGACTAATGTCCTAGAGCCTTTCCCTAAAGTTTTTTTTGGTGGTTTCATAGTTTCATGTCTTAGATTTAAGTTTTTAATCCATTTTAATTTGATTTTTGTGTATGGTGAGATATAAGGTATAGTTTCATTCTTCTGCATATGGATATCCAGTTTTCCCAGCACAATTTATTAATGAGAGTGTTCTTTCTCCACCGTATGTTCTTGACAACTTTGTCAAAGATAGGATCACTATAGATGTGTGGATTTATTTCTGGATTCTCTATTCTGTTCCAATGGTACATGAGTCTGTTTTTATGCCAGTGCCAAGATATTTTGGTTGCTATAGCCAATGGATGAATGGATAAAGAAACTGTGGTACATATACACAGTGGAATATTACACAGCCATAAAAAGAATGAAACATTGCCACCTGCAACAACATGGATGGAAACAGAGAACATTAAGTGAAATAAACCAAGAACAGAAAGACAAAACTCTCACGTACTCACTCATGTGTGAGAGCTAAATACTAAAAACAATTGGTCTCCTGGGCACAGAATGATGGTGCACAGAGTCATAGAAGGGTACTGGGGAGGGAGGATAGATAAAGTTAATGTGTGCAAAAATATATTTAGATAGTTACATATAATGAATAATATTTGATAGCACAACAGAGACTATAATCAATAATAACTTAGGATAAAACTAAAGGAGTGGAATTGGAAGGTTCCTAACACAAAGAAATGATAAATTCCTGAGGTGATTGTACCCCAAATACCCTAATTTTATTAATTCACATTGTATGCCTCTATCAAAACATCACAAGTACCCTATAAATATATACAACTATTATGTACCTATAATAATTAAAAGTAAAAAACTTTAAAAAATTTGAAACAAATCATTAAGCTTAATCATAAAATAATGGGAATATTTCCCTCTAAGTTCAGGAACAAGGCCTGAATGTCCTCTTTCACTACTGCTAGTCGATATTGTATGGGAAGGCCAAGCTTTAACCTCTCATGGAAGAAGAGGATAAGGGAACTCTCTTAAGACCTCTTTTTGAAGGGCATTACTCATATCGTGAGGACTCCACCCACATGTCAACTTCATTTCCCAAAAGTCCCACCTCCTAATATGTTCACTTCAGGGGCAGGATTTCAACATATGAATTTTGAGGAGACACAAACATTCAGTCTACAGCATATTATAACCCAAACTCTAAGATAAATATCCATGAGCCCATATTGACAAGATGAATGAATGAATGAATGGATAAATGAATGAATGAATGAATAAATGAATAAATAAATAAAGACAAATCTCCCATGTGGAAGAATTTCATATAATATATGTAGACATTCCACACTCAAAGAGATGGAACATCATCACCAACTTCTTAAGAGCGGGTTGTGCATAGTGACTTCCTTCCAAAGTGTACAATATAAAAAAGAGAAAAATAGAATAATTTGACGTGGAGAAACTGACAAACATGGTCTCAGCCATTGATCCACATCAACATCAATAACTGTAAATACTCATATGATGTCACGAAGTTGGCACTTTACTTCTTTTACCTCTTAAAACCCCATAACCTCAATCTAATTATGAGAAATACATCATATAAATTCTAATAGAGCAAGATTCTGTGAAATACATGACCATTATTTCACATAAATGAAAATGTTCATTTTCAAATGAAAAATAAGACTTTCTGGGAAACCATCACACTATAGAGGAGCCTCATGAGACATGACAAATGTAATGCCATATTTTGGATAGAATCCTGGAACAGAAGCAGGACTTTAGGTATAAACTAAAACAATCTGCACAAAGTATTAACTTTATTTTAAAACAATGTGACAGTGTATGTTCATTACTTGTAATAAATGTATCATTCTAATGTAAGATGTTACTATCAGGAGAAAATGTGCATGAGGTATATGAACTCTGTGTAACATCTTGGTGATTTTTTTGTAAATCTAAGTTCTCTAAAATTATTTTAAAAATTATTACAAAAGAGTAATTGCTTCAAAATGCTAAATAATATAAAAGCCTATAAAGTGGAATTAAAACCATTGTGTGATTTATTTATCATTATTCACATTTTTCTAACAAATTATAGAGAAACAATCATAGTTTCTTAGAAGTTGATCCAGTTCCAAAAGTGGTATGTCAAATGTAGCAAGCAGAAAGATTGCAAAGGAAGATGGGGAGGAAAAAAAGCCAGAAAGAACAGAGGATTCAAGGGAGTAAAGAGAAAGGGAAGATAGGAGGGAAGAAAGGATAGAAGGAAGGAAGAGAGGGAGGGAGGAGGAAAGGGAGGCAGAGCATTACATTATAGTAGCACCATTTTCTTACCATACGTACATGATAAGACAAAACTTGCACACTTATGCATACATGTGTATGAGATATATAAGACAAAACTCACATGTTTATATGTGTGTGTGTATATATGTGTATGTATACACATGCATGTGCACGCACACACACACACACACACACACACCTTATTTCCCTACCAATCTATCATTTATGCAGAGGATGCGGCTCCTATATTGAGACAACACTGGTAAATTTAGTGCTGGCTGTTATAAATTTCTTGCCAGTAATATGCAGTTATTAGCCTCTCCAACTTTCCTATAAGGCCCTTCATTCTACCTTCTACTACCAACCTCCACCCCTAGGCTATTTGTGAAATGTGATGGTCTGGATTTACCAAAGATTTTCCTATAATGTCCGTACTCCAAAAACTTCATTCAACTAAAATACATATATAAGATGTCTGTGGAATATCCATAAATCTATCCATTGTAAAAATTGTTCTTGATTTATACTAGACTACCAAACACATTTCTGCATTTTGGGTGAAAGATTGCTTTTATTGAAAACATCCTGGCATTATACTTTCTGCCTAAACAATATGATCTTAAGGAACAGCCATATATATTTTATAGGATAGATGATCAAGATCTCTGTATTACTCAATATTCTCTTTATAAAAAAGACATGTAAGAACAAATTCTCTCTGGTCTGAGTACCAGGAAGCATTTTACAAGCGACACATTATTTTTCAAAGAGACATCCCAAACCATCATCATCATCTTAGTGATCAATTTGGTGAAACTGATACTATGTTATGAAGTTTGTCCCATTGAGGAGCATTAATGTGCAGGCCAGCAATGTAGGGGAATTGAGAACTTCTTTGTTGAATTTTTAATCAATGAGGAACACAAGTTGACAGATATGTCCTTCAGTTCCCTTGCACCTTGTGTGGGATAACTCTGAAGTGCACATCTAACTGTCTTCCAGTGGTACCTTGCTTCATAATTTATCAGGAGAGGCTTCTTTCCCATCACTTTCTCATTCCCTCACTCCTCTACTAAAGTTTCCTTGGATCCCATCCCAAATAAAATACACTTAAAATCTAATACTATTTTTAAAGTCTACACAAATTTACCTCTTTGCTTATTCAGCATTACCTTTCTTATCCCCAGGCATTGACTTCCCTAATGTTTCATTCCTCTGAATGTGTCTTAATCTGATGTCATCCTTTATGTCACCTCATCCTGTCCCATGGCTTTAAGTATCTCTGTCCTATAGACACTCAAATTGGTATCTCCAGTCCTATCTGCTCTCCCTAACCCCAGACACGTGCATCTACTGCACACTCACGAGTTCCATTTGCACACCTGAAAAAATATTCAATTTGTCGTATCCAAACTTAAACTTTAATTACTTTATTTCCCATTTATCCTTCTGAACTCTAGTCTGTTCCTTTCCAGGTAATGTCAACTACATTTTTCTGGTTATCTATTACAATTGAAAGCCATTGTTGACTTCTCTCTTTAAGAAAAAAAATTATAGTTAATATTGGTCATCTCCACCTTTTAAATTCCCATGAAATGTGACCGTTTCTTTATACTTTCACCACCACTACCCTTGTAATAACTGCCATAACCGGGTTCCCATCTTGCTCCTTATTGCCTACCTTGCCACTCTAGGGCAGGTAGAGTCACCTTAGACAAATTATATCAGATCATGACACTTTTATGTTCAAAAGCATCCATAGATTTTATGTCACTCATATTAAGATATAAATATCCTAATTTGGTTTGTAGTTCTTGAGATGATCTGGTTTCTCCTCCCTTTTTGATATAATCTTCTACTATTGGCCTCTTCACCTAGTCCATGCAAGCGTAGGGCCTCCCATGGTGTCTGCAACACTTCAGCAATGCCCTTTCCTCCAAGAAATTCCATTTGATTTTCTCTACAGATAGAAAACTACTCCAAAAAATGACCTCATCATTTTTTTACCTTAATTATTTGTGCTCTCTGGAAATGTTTATCATAGAGTTGCCTGAAAACTCTATGGTAAAATCAAATCCCTCCGGCTTTCTTTATCTTTATATCCAGCTTACATTGCTTTATAAAATTGATTCCAATATTATATGTAATTTATATGTATGTGCATGTATATACATGCTTGTTTATGTTTTTCTCCTCCATTAGAGTATAAGTACTATGGCAGCAGCAATATTGTGTCAAATACTGCATCTCCAGTGCCTGGTTCAGAGTGTTTATTTCATAAATACCTGTTTAATGAATTAATGTGTGAATGGGTGGATGATTTTGCTGCAGTGTAAGTTAAAAGACAGTAAAACAGTTTTTGTAGGCTACCAAAAG
>RJWJ010023268.1:0-25944 GCA_004363605.1 Indri indri
ATGTTTTCTTGAAAAATATCTCCTGTTACACTTAGGGCTACTTTTATTACTGATACAATGGCAATCTGTAGACATAAACATGAAATAATTTTGATTTAGTAACATGTATCCATCTTTTACACATTATTCTCTTTCAGTTCATTATCTGTTACTTAACTAAAAATTCATTTCTTATAGTCTTGAAACCCTACAATATTAAAATGGTTTAGTGTCATGCAGTAAAAAAGTTGCAGAATAGTTGTCAAAAACCTGGAGAAGTAGTTCTTGATCTGGTATTCTCTCAACATATAACTTTGGAGAAATGCAAATGACAATAATAGAACTTGCCATGTATGTACCAATGCTGAATGGTGCGTTCACATTTTTAAAAAGACATAAAATACTGTATAATTGGCTTGTGTTATTATTATATATACATTCTCTTCTGTCTCTTCAACTCATAAGAATTTAGACTGGGATACTCACTTTGTAAATGACACTCTTCTAAAATGCTTTCTTCGTATTGATCTTACTTTGGAAAATAATCTTATATTCTTATTTGGATGTCACCACTTGCTCCATTAAATTCATACATTATATATTGTAACACACAACTGTAGAAAATTTTGATAATATGGCTTAGTTTTCATAACAATTCTTGTATTATGGTGTGGCATTCACTTTAAGGGAACTGTGTGTCTTCGTTTGGTCAATTGGCCCCTTCTCAATCTATTGATTTTTCCCGATATGAAGGAATAGTTTTCCTTCATATTTTTTTCTACATAATAAAAAAACAATATGTAGAGAAACCCAAATTGGACTCTTTAAGTAAAAAAAGATAATATCACATTTCATAAAGCATATAACTGTTTACATATTATTATTCATCACTGAGAAATCTAACATGAAATTTTGCATAATTTTCTCATCTTTAATCATTTACATACACACACTAGAACTACACTGGTTAAAAATAAAGATTAAAAACCCCTAAACCCTATTCATTGTATTAGTGTTATTTTCTTTCTTCAATACTCAAAATAATAAATCGTTGAAGCAATAAACATTGTGTCAGTTCAGCTCAATTAAATTTACAAATGAGAACGTACAGTGTGTAAATGGCACCTGAAAAGCTCTGTTGGCCCATCTCCCCACCTGTCCTGGTGTTAGGAAGGATGGAAATGCCCGCCGAATGGCTATTCTTGCAGAATTGGTTTGTGGAAATGCAAGGAGGTTGAAATTATATTGACAATTTAAAAAAAGTAATGTTTATGTTAAAGTTCATTAGGAAAATCAAACACAAAAGTTAAGTCCAGAGATCCAGATACAATATCTGAGAGGAACAAGGTATAGAGAAACAAATTTGAGAATTGGGAATGTGTAAAAACAGGATGTGAGCCAGATTCAGTTAACTAAAAATAAGATCCAGGACAAAATACCACGAACATTGTTAGCGTGGAGAAGGTGGTGCAGACAGGCCGGGCGAAACAACTGGGATTCGACAAATACTGACAGTGGCAGTGATTCAAGACTTTCTCTTCAGGAGTTCACAATCTGGTGGAGAAAACAAAAAATGATCTAAAATATTTTTATATAGGAATACAGGAGAGGGCCAAGATTGGCATGTGAAAAATTTGTTAAAGGTGGTAGAATCTGTGTTTGTGGTTTGTATAATAGGCAGGATGTTTTTTCCCTATTTTCTTGTACTTGTTTTATTGAGGCAAAATTTACATTAAATAAAATCTACCATTTTAAAGTATACAATTCAAAGGCATTTAGTAAATTCACAATGTTGTACATGTATTATTTCTCTTTAGTTACAAGTTTTACTTTCGTGTGTGTATGTGTGTGTGTGTGCATGCACGTGCTAAAGAGCACCTAAAATCTACTCTTAGCAAATGCACGATCTGTAATGCAACACTATTAACTAGAGTCCTCATGCCGTGCACTAGATTTCTAGACTAACTCTTCTTATGTAACTGCAAGTTTGTAGCCTTGCACTTACATCTCCCCATTTCTTCCCCCTTCCTGCCCCTGGTAACCACCATTCTACTCTTTGTTTCTATATATTTGATGTAAGATTCCACATGTAAGTGAGATAATACATATTTGTCTTTCTGTGTCTGGCTTATATCACTTAGCATGTTTTCTAAATTCATCCACGTTGTTGTAAATGTTCTTATCTCATTCTTTATTAAGAATGTACGGCAGAATAGTATCCCATTTGTGTACATATACCACAATTTCTTTATCCATTTATCCATTGATGGGCACTTAGGTTGTTTTCATATCTTGGCTACTGTGAATAATGCCGCAATGAACATGGAAACACAGATGTGTCTACAGTTGCTGATTTCATTTTCTTTGGGTACATACCGAATAGAGGGATTGCTTGATTATATGCTAGTTCTATTTTTAATTTTTTAAGGAAACTCTAAACTGTTTTTCACAATGGTTATACCAATTTACATTCCCACCAGCAGTGTACAAGGACTGCCATCTCTCCACACCCTCGCTGACACATATTATCTCTTGTCTTTTTTCAAATAATAGCCATCCTAAAAGATGTAAGGCGATATCCCGCTGTGATTTTGATTTGCATTTTCCTGATGATTAGTGATGTTGAGCGCTTTCTCCTGTCCCTGTTAGTCATTTGTATGTCTTCCTTGGAAAAATATCTATTCAGATATTTTGCCCAATATTAATTAGACTATTTTTTGCTATTGAATTGTGGGACTTCCTTATATATTTTGAATGTTAAACTCTTACCAGATATATGTTATGCAAATATTTTCTCCCAACTCATAAGTTACACTTTCATTTTGTTAATTGTTCCCTTTGCTGTTCAAAAGATTTTCAGTTTCATATCTCATGTTTACAGATTGAATTAATATTGTTAAAAATGTCCAGTACTACCCAAAGTAATATACAGATTCAATGTAATTTCTATCAAAATTTCAGTGGCATTTTTCACAGAAACAAAAACAGCCAATACTAAAATTCAAATGGAACCACAAAAGACCTAAATAACTAAAGCAATTTTGAAAAAGAAAAACAAAGTTTGAGGCATCACACTTTCTGATTTCAGATTATATTACACAGCCACAGTAATCTGAACAATAGGGTACTGGCATAAAAATAGACATATAGACCAATGGAACAAAATGGAGAGCCCAGAAATAAACCCAAGAACATATGGTCAACTAATTTTTGACAAGGCCACCAAGAAGACATGGTGGTGTTGGGAAAACTGGATATCTACATGCAAAAGAATGAAACTGGACCTTATCTTACACCACCTACGAAATCAACTCAAAATGGATTGAAGACCTAAACATGAGACCTGAAATAGTAAAATTCCTGGAAGAAAACATAGAGGGAAACCCTGTTAAAATTGGTCTTTGAAATAATTATTTGAACATCACAACAAAAGTTCAGGCAGCAAAAGCAAAAATAAGCAAGTAGGAAAGTACATTGAAATAGGAAAGCTCTTAATAAGGAACAGAGCATCTCTTTGGAGGAGTGCCGTACAGAGATAAAAGCATTGAGGAAAGATGAGATATAAGAATGAAGTGAAAATATACCTAGATATGACAAAGAACAGAACTAACAATCAGAACATGGAGGAGGAGGCTGAAAGAGTTGAGTTGATGGGTATGGAATTTATGAACAATTGGAATTTCAAGAAGAAAGAAATCAAGGAATCCTCAACTGTATGACTGAATTTTGCAGAGAAATGAAGGAAGATGTTGACAAGTATATACTGTGAGTTGAGGAAGAGGCTTCATATTGTATCTGTTCTTTATCATTCATTTGTGTTGTTTATAATGGTATTTCCCAATTTGCTAATTCCAAAACTAATGTGTTAGATAACCACCTAAACTTTCCCAAAGTTTTCTTGAGTGTAAGTGTGTGGGGAGGGGAGGAAGGGCAGAGAGAGAGAGAGAGAGAGAGAGAGAGAGAGAGAGAGAGAGAGAGAGAGAGAGAGAGAGAGAGAGAGAGAGAGAGAGAGAGAGAGAGAGAGAGAGAGAGAGAAGAGAAGGAGGGAGAAGAAGGCAGTAATGGCAAAGAAGGGAGTGCAAAATACTACTGCCACTTTGCAAGACAGTTTCACAGTTTCTTACAGAGATCACCATCTGATGCAGCGGTTGCACTACTAAGTATCCAAGCAACTGATCTGAAAGCTTATGTAAAGCCTGAATACGAATGTTGATAGCAGCTTTATTCATAACCACCTTCAGCTGATGAATTAATAAACAAACGGAGGTACCACAGAGTGACATCTAATTTAGAAAAAAAATTACCTATCAAGCCACAAAGAGACATGGATGAATCTAAAATGCAAATTGTTAACTGAAGGAAGCCAGTCGGAAAAGGCTACCTACTGTATAATTCCAATGATGTGACATTTGGGAAAAGGAAAACTGTAGACACAGCACAATATCAGTGGTTTCCAGGGGTTCAGAAATGAGGAGCAGAAAGAGTAGTTGGAGCACAGGGATGTATTTGGGTGCTGAAACTCCTCCACATGGTACTGTAATGGTAGTCACACGGCATTGTGCCTTTGTCAAGACCCATATAGAACATTTCAACTCAAATCATGCATATTAATGTATGCAAATTAAAACAAACTGTAGAATGGTCAGAGCATTAAACCAAATGAGGGCCAGTGTGTGCAGAGGCCCTGTAAGGGCCAGGCACAGTGGCTCACGCTTATAGCACTCTGGGAGGCTAAGGTGGGAGGATTGCTTGAGCTCAGGAGTTCGAGACCAGCCTGAGCAAGAGTGAGACCCTGTCGCTATTAAAAAAATAAATAAATAAATAAATAAGAATAAAATTTAAAAAAGAGTAAAAAAAAAGAGAAAGGAGGCCCTGTAAGGCTGCGGCCCTGCTCCTGTTTTACTGGTCAACCTTTTGCCTACTGGGCTCGTAACCACCTGTACTTCCCCTGGGTGTAACTGCCTCTCTGAGCAAACCAGGCACCCTGTTGCTGTGGCTGCCTCTCTGTGGGGAGAGGGAGGCTGAGTGGGAGACTGGTCATCACGCCCAGGACAGGGGAGGCAGCAGGGATGTTAGCAAATGGGGTGCTGACTGCAGCTGAGGCTCTGTAGCCATGGGTAGTGGCACCATCGCCAGGAATACTCCAACCTGGAAGCAAGGGAAGTTCCTGACGCTGAGATAGCAGCAGGGCTGGTGGATGTGGAAGGTCGCGAGAGTGAGTCTGCCGCACGGGGAAGCACTATGTGTCTCCATCACTTCACTTGTGGTGGTCCCCCGAGTCTCTCATTCTGTTCTACGGCTTTGATACGGTAACCAGCATTTAACATAATATTTATGAGAATATTTTTGAGAAATTTTTTGCTGTTTTCTCTATCACCAAATGTGACCTGAAGATTTTCTTGTGAATCTTTTTCACAGACACAAATACACGAACCCACTTTTAGTCTCGGGGAACTGCCATGATCGTCACCTGGGCAGCACCATCCAACCTTGCGCTGACTGAATTTTCCTGAATAGGGAGAGATGGAATCACCAAGACTAAAGCAACCCAGATCTATCTGCCCAGGAGAGACAGCAACACCAAGAGCTCCCGAGTCCACGCGTGCTGACCAAGGGGCAAGTAGAGAACAATCGGAGGAAATATTTCTAAAGTGTAGCCAGATTTTCTCAACTGTGACAGAAAGTCTAAAATGTACAGAAATGTTCCCATCAATTGATTAATTTTTCTAAATGTTTATTGAGACCCTATGAATTTTGGCACAGTAGTAAAAATGCTGGAGTCACAAAGAGAAATTATAGTTTCTTTCCTCAAACTCCCATAGAAAGAGAAGATAATCAAACGACCAAAACACAAGTGAGCATCTCTGTTTCTAGACCTGAGGAGTCTCCACCTGCTTTCCCTAAAGGAAGCGTGTTCCCTCAATCAGCAAACAAGGCAGATGGGCAGTGGATCATAGGCAGATAGATTCAGAAAGTTGCCCAGGATGTGAAGTCAGCACGAGGCTCGAGGCTGAGCCCACATGCATTCCATCATTGTGCCATTTTATCCACGATGGGCAACACAGTCCGAAAAATGAGAAATAGAACTGTTTTCTCAGGGAATCCAATGACTCTAAAATCACACACGTGCCTAAGAGGACTGGGAATTTGAAACACCATTCTGGTGGAAAATGGGCAAGTAGTAGCTGCATCCTGTGAGGAGTAGCAAAGCGTGACACGAAGACAGGACACACCTCGGAAAGACCAATTAAAGTACTAGGGCAGCTGCCTGAAACACCCAAAGCACAGAAAAGCAACGAGAGTGTAAACTCTACCCATTAAAATATTAAGTATGTACATTATAGAAACCTTGTTCTGGCAAGAAGAAAATGCCCAGGAAGGCTGGGATCTCCTCTAGCCAAGTAGAGAGGACAGACAGTTGGAAGAAAGTGCTCTGAGAATGGAAGCAGCCAGCCTCAAGTGAAAGCCTTTGCTCCCCATACAGCTGCCTTCCTTCTCTGCTCTTCATGGGGCTTTGGTCAGGATTTACTGAGTGTGACACCATGAAATTCTGTAGCAGGGCTTTGCACAGTAGTGACATGAAAGCATACAGGGCAACTCCTGCTGGGAAATCCTCCCTAGGTAATGGATGTTACTTGCAGAGAGATAACTTTGCCACGTATGACTGGCACTCCACAATTTTGGAAGTTCTTACTTCTATTCTTTGCTTTTGGTGTCCTTCAGTTGATTTTTCCACATAGGCTTTTAAATGAAGGACTGAGAAACTAGGAATTAACAGAGCTCAAAGAAATATCAATGGCCATCTAGTCGGGAGGTTTTGAGGAATGAGGAATGGATTCAGGATTCAGGGGTTAGGAAAAGCGGCGGCAGGCAGGGTGGCCAAGTTCTAGGTCACCCAAACTTGTTGCAATCAAAGTGCTTTTTTTGGCTCTCTTTGGTCTACTTGGCTTCTCTATGACACTTTATTTGAAGAAAAGGTCTAGCTACTTGAAAACTTTGGATATAATCTGGCATTTATAGCACACTAGAAAGGGTTCTTTTTGCTTCATGGGAAAAATGTGTTTTAGAAATTTCTGAGTTTATTTGAATAATGAAAATACAATGTTTAATTTAAGAATGACAAATAAGCTACTTGAATTTTAATAATTAGGGATTAGATTGGGATGAGGAAAAGAAGGATCCATCTATTAGCAACCCATCCTTGTCTGGATTCTACTAGAAGTAATATAGCACAATATGGCTTCCACGTCTAACAGAATATGTGCAAACTATGGCAACTCTGAGGCTTAATTGCCTAATCCTAAGTGCCTGTGAACTTTGCCATAGTCTTCGAGAACCCATCCTGGGAACTTCTTTAATAGACAATCTGCACAGATGCATCTAGTCCTAAAATTCCATGATTTTCTGAGGCAGGAGGATTGCTTGAGCGCAGAAGTTCGAGATCAGCCTGAGCAAGAGCAAGATCCTATCTCTACTGAAAAATAGAAAAATTAGCCAGGTATGGTGGTGCATGCCTGTAGTCCCAGCTACTTGGGAGGCTGAGGCAGGAGGATCACGTGAGCCCAGGAGTTGGAGACTGCAGTGAGCTACAATGATACCACTGCACTCTAGCCAGGGTGACAGAGTGAAACTCCGTCTCCGACAAAACAAAACAAAAAATTCCATGATTTTCATAACATATGAAAGTATGCTCAAAGACTCTTGTCACTTTTATATCATATGTAAATATAATTTAACACATCAATATGTGCACGATATACCTTTCAGTATTAGCACTTTTTGAAATATAAAAGTTAACAATGAGTTTTATGGTTCTCACTAAAGCCACACTGCAAGTTCTGGGCCTGCCAGGACATAAGAATTCAAAAATACTTCGACACTTTAATAGAAAAATAGATTTAGTGACTTCAGTACTAAGCTTTGTCAGCCAGGTTCTGCACTTTCTAACGAACACTTTTCCTTCCAAAAGTAGTGCTTGTCCTAGCACAAGGTCAGAGACCACATCGATCTTCTACCTGCATCACACATGCTGACTCTCTCTTTCTGAAGGTGTATTTAACTCATTTTACTAATTTCCTACTTATTCACACCTTGCTCTGAACAAACAAAAAGAATGTGACAGTTACCTGGTCACTTTGCCAAGTTCCCCTGAGGGTTGTTGCACGCCCACCCTATCCAGGACTCCACAGTGCACTGGAGTGCGTGACTCCAGTTGTCATTTTGATGAGAGGTCACTCACTCCTTACTAATAAGGAAGGTTTTTGAAAAACTAAATGATGTTTCCCATTCCTATCAGCAGTGCTTATGAAAGGAACAACATAAATTCAATGTGGTTGTTTAAGCGGATATTGTGGAAAGATACATCCAAATGCTGCCTAACCAAGACTGAACATTGGAGTATGTTCTGATTGTTGCTACCCTTCCCATGATAGGTGATTGTTAAAAATTGCCATTTTTATAACAGATAAGAAGCTTAATATCCAAGAAAACAATTATTTCATAGGAATGTAGAGAAATGGTTATTTTTTCATTAATTTACTCATGATACCTTATTGCAAAGTAATGGTCTTACTTGAATTTAGGTAGAATGATATTTTCTTTTGCTGGGGTCACTTCTCTGGCAATCTCCACATTATGGAGAGCAATCTAGAGGCAGAAATAGAAGAAAACAACATAAGAAGTCCTATTAACATTCAGAGTAGAAGCAATGAAATGTGTACACTGAAATGTGTCCGCTTTATCCATGAAGAAGACATGCCTGTCATTTATACTTAAAACACCACTTTGCCACACTTCCTTGTCAATTTCTAGAAATAGCTAAAATCCCTAAGAATCCTCAAGAGGGGAAATAAGATAATATTTTCCAAATAGCTAATGTGACAAGATTAAGTTCTATAGAACACACTTTGAGGAAATTGATTTTAGAGGAAGTACAAGAGGATATTTGGTAATCTGCCCAAATTTCATTTGCTAGTAGTTGGCATTTGGATCTAAATTGCCAACACTGTAGCCTGTAGAATGAGACTCCAAGTTTAAATTAGTGATAATACAAAAAAGCATTCATTGTGAGGAATAGTCTGTTGATTTGATGCCAAGAAGTGATGACTTTTTTATGAGACTTAGCTATTAACTCAGTTTTATGGCAGCGTGGGGGACTGACCCCTTAAGAGGTAGTGCAATTCAGGCCATGAGCAACAGATTGCTAATTCTAGAGGCTAGAATGATGTTTCTGCCTTTGCCATTTAATTTTTAATGATCCCATTTATGTTACTCAACCTCTCATGAACTCAACTGTAGTTTGAAAATGCTTTAATACCTTAATCAAATGCTAGCCAGGTGAGACATCTAGATTTAATAGAGCAGTGGCTATCAGAAGTCCCAGGGGCATGGGGCTGGGTGGACAGGAGTTACTTGTGTAGCTTATGAAAAGATACACATCTGACTCAGGGGACATGATCTAATTCTGAATCTGATTCAGATTTGTACAGAGCCCTATAAATATGCATTTTGTAAGAAGTCCCCCCAAAATCTGAAGCATAGCCAAGTTGGAAACCCTAAACTAGAATGAAACCTTGTGAGGGGGTAGGGGTAATTCTTGGGTGACCCCAGACCTCTGCCCCATGGCACGGCCTTTGATTATGGACTGAGCTTGTGACGATGGCAGCTTTCACTCCTGTAATGAGGTTCCACTAGATGACAAAGTAAAGAGGTATTGCAGCCGTGCTCTCCTAAGTCAGTTAACTTTGAGTCAATCAATTTGAAGGAGCTTATCCTGGGTGGCCAGACTTGGTCAGTTGGGACCTCTCACAAAGGGTCAGAGTTCAGACTGGGGCAGATTCTCTCGCAGGCTGGGGGAGGTGAGCTGCTACGCTGGGAGAGGGCCGCATGCCGAAGTCCTCCTGAAGGCAGCGGCTAGGAACCCAGAGCAACCGCTGGCCAGCACACAACAAGAGAGTGGGGACCTCAGTCCCAGGGAAGTGAATGACTGAATTCTTGCCAACAACCTACACAGGCTTGGGCCCTGGGCTCCAGATGCAAAAGAGCCTGGCTGGTGCCATGATCGCAGCCTTGTGAGACCCTGAGCATAGAACCAATCCACTTCTAACCCAGGGAAATGGAGAAAATAAATGAGTGCAGTTTTAAACCATTAAATTCGTGGCTTTTTTTTTTTTTTTTTTTTTTTTGAGACAGAGTCTCACTGTGTTGCCTGGGCTAGAGTGCCGTGGCGTCAGCCTAGCTCACAGTAACCTCAAACTCCTGGACTCAAGCAATCCTTCTGCCTCAGCCTCCCGAGTAGCTGGGACTACAGGCATGCGCCACTATGCCCGGCTAATTTTTTCTATATATTTTTAGTTTTCCGATTAATTTCTTTCTATTTTTAGTAGAGACGGGGTCTTGCTCTTGCTCAGGCTGGTTTCAAACTCCTGAGCTCAAACACTCAGCCCGCCTCGGCCTCCCAGAGTGTTAGGATTACAGGCGTGAGCTATCGGGTCCGGCCGAAATTCGTGGCATTTTTTAATGCGGTCATAGATAACCAGATGAGACAAGATTTATGTCTCACTCCAACTGTACCCCAACATCTTAGCACAACACATGGCACATGGTATGTGTGTGATTCACTTTTCTTTCTTTTTTTTTAAATAAATTATAACTTAAAGAATTCAGAATTATGTATCATGTCAAAATAATATTAATTGCACTGACGTTGTCATCCCTTCAAATTTAAGTTTTTTGCAGGTTGTTTCCTTAGTTATATAACATAGACCAATAATTTTAGCCTCATCCCATTCTCTCTATTTATTTTTTTCTATGTATGTATTTTGTAAGTTTTATTTCTGAAATGTTGATTGTAAATATACATTAAAGCTCTCCATAAAAGAATGTGTCTTTGTTCTACAGGACCAATGTTGACATGTGGAAGGAGGAACTTTCCTTAAAGAGCAACATGCCATCCCCACTGAGGCTGGTCTGTACCTGGTTTCTGTGGAAACAGAGGTGAGTGGATATTAGAAGTAGATCACAGCAGCCAAAGTGACCACACGCACAGCTTCAGGTGCAAACAGTACCGAGTAGGACGAGCAAAGAAGGGAGAGGAAACGCGGCGGCTAGATGTCTCAGCCACGTCTGCTGGCCACATATTTACCTGCCTCAAGTCCGTAATGACCCATTTATTTTTACTGTTGAACAATTGCTGGGACCTAGGCAAAGAATTGAGTATAGCACTGTGAGGGAAACAAACCAAATTAGAAACTACAAACCAAAGTAACAGACAGTCCAAAGGACACTCACTATAGCTAACAAAGTAAACAAAAACCTAAAGAAGGTAGGCTGATGACCTACTACTTAACAGGGAAATAGAAGAAAGGAGGAAGTTCAAGTTTCTATCCAGCCAGGTATCCGAGGCAGGACAGAAATCCTGGCTCTTACCACCTCTTTCGTTGGGTTCTGAGCTCCCCACCGGTTGGTAGTCTTCTCTCTCCCTTCCTGAGTCTTTACACATTTTTCTAGACATGATATCCAAGATTTTAATTTGCACTTAACTGGGAGAAAGAAGCAGAACTTCTTCTACTTCAGTTTGCTCAGAATCAGAAGTCAGTTTCCATTTTTGATATATGAATTTAACTGGAAAATTTAAATGTGAAATTTAAGAGTATACATATGACTTTTCAAAATACATTCCTGACTTTAGTTATTAAGGATGTGTCTTTTAATAGGGATACAACCATACTATCTGTGCGCCCTATAATGGCTTTTCATGAAATAAATCATTCACTGAAAACCCTGAAACACAAATATCGCTAAGGAAAACAAATTCAACCATAAATGAGAAATATGAAAATGTTAAAGAAAGAAAATGGAACCAATAAAATGTAAAGTATTTTGGAACAGTACTCATCTGTATAAAAATTTAAAATAGTCACTCGGCCTGGCATATTATTTAATGAGCTAAGCCTTCCTCGAAGTCCTACTTGGGTTCCATCACGGACTTTGTAAGACAAAATCTATACGATTCTTCCAGAGAGCAAATTTTGATGTGTTTTCAAAACAATTTTTTTTCTGTTTTACGAACAATATGAGTTTCACAAGTCAGAGCTCCATATAAATAGAATGTCACCACTTCGAAAACATCATCAGGTTGGACACTATGGAATGAAGTAACAAGCTCTTGCCCAATGGATGTCAGGAGGACTGCACCACCCTTTCTCCTCGCCAAACCCACTCCAGCACCCTGTTAGAGTTAACAAAGATATTTTTGTGTCCTCAAAACATCAGAGTCTTTTGTTACAGAATAAAATGTCTTGTAGCAGAATTTCAACCTCAGATGAAACTGACTGTCAGCAGCTGTAAACGTTTCCACTGCAGCTGCTAAAAACGCAGGGGCGGGGTCAGTTGCTAGGGGAAGGCTGTGCAGGAATTCCACGTTGCCTGAGCAAAGTAGGAATATCATTAGCACTACTTTAAAAGTTTTTCCTTTAAGAATATTAAAAAATTAGTTAACTGTTTATAATATTTACCAAAGAATACTAAACTGTTCAATAATACTTTATTGACTATCTTTCATTTCAGAATGTGTTTTGTCAGATTACTGTGCCATGGCAGTGAGCCAGTTTGTCGGAGCCAGCTCAGGGTGATAGGGACAGACAGATCCAGGGAGAAACCACCGTTTTCAAAACCCCTGTAGGGACTGTAAGAACCATCACAATTCTTAAGTCTCCCGGAAAGCGTCCCTAGCGCCCCATCACCCATCACCCGAATCCCCGCCTGCCGGCGGGTGGTGTGCAGCCCAGAGACAGGCCCGAGGCCTGCGGCTGGCCCCCGCAGCCCTGCACGGCTGGTCGTGGGAACGAGCCTGGATCGCCCGCTGGGCGAGGAAAGCACGCGTGGAGCGGAGACCGCCCGGAGGCCCCACGCATCTGAGAGTTTAGTCAAGATTGGCAGAGACACGTGCCTGACCCCTGCCAACCACTGGAGCGAGCGACGGTGACGACGAGAGCCTCCCAGCTGGCCCACGGCCTCCGGAGCAATAATAGCTACTGGTGATTAAGTTACTCAAATTTGGGGCAGTTTTGCTGTACGGTGAACACTAAAGGACACAGCAATAGAACTGGGATAACTATGGGTGTAATTGCATAATTGAAAGACAAGGTCACGAATCTCGTATTTGTCTAAGTCATTTACATTGAAATTCTCAAGTAATTATTATATATACATCTGCTTTCTATGTTCAGAGAACCGTGTTTGTGGATGTACGGAGGCGCCAGGCTGTGAAGTACTGGGTATTCTTCTGACTCATCCTCTATCAGTGTCCTGCAAGATAAACTTTTACACAATTACGACAGGAATCAAAAGTCGTGGTCAATGTACTTTACTGGATTCATCGATTCATCTTGTAATCCCTGGAACAAATGCAGCACCTTGGAAACCAGTTTGGTAGTTCCCCAATGTGTGAAATGAGCATAGAAGCAGCATATAGTGTTTCCTATGTGAACAAAGCTGTGCTCACCAGCAAATTGGTTTCACTGACCAACACCTAAGTGCACATACAGGAATAACCTCCACTGGGCGTCGGGCAGGTGGGAGGGGGAGAGGGGAATGGGTACATGCACACATAATGAGTTCGATGCGCACCGTATGGGGGATGGACTTGCTTGAAGCTCTGACTGTGGGGGACAAGGGGCAAGGGCAACATATGTAACCTAAACATTTGTACCCCCATAATATGTAGAAATAAAAAAAAAAATCTGTACAAAGGGAGCCTGTGTAGGTCTTCGAAATGATATGCTAGTAAAAGTTTCAAAAGAAACTTAAAAAAATACGTTATACTAAATGAAAATAAAAATAGAACATCAAAATGTATTGGATGTGCCCATAGCCATTCTGAGAGGGTAACTTATAGCATTAATTACTCACATTAGAAAAAATGGAACATCTCAAGTCAATGACTTAAGTTCCTGCCTCAGGAAACTGGAAAAATAAGTATTAATAAACTTATGTAAAACAAAAGGAAAGAAAAGACAAAAACAGGTAAATGAAATTGAAAACAATAAAACTACAGAGAAAATTAGTAAGGCAAAAAAAATGGTTCTTATTAACAAAAATCAATAATATTGATAAACTTTTAGCCAGATGAACAAAGATAAAAAGTATGAAAACACACATCACAATGTATAGAAGAACAGATAATATCACAACAGATCCTGCAGTCATTAAAAGGATCATAAAGGAACACTTTGAAAAAAATTTCTGCTCATAAATTCAACAAATTTTAAGAAATGGACTAATTTCTTAAAAACTACAAACTACCAAACTCAGCTAAGAATAAGCAGATAGACCAAATAGTTCAATAACCATTAAATAATTTAAATTTGCAATTAAAAACTTCTAAAAATTAATCTCTAGGTCTAGATGGTTTCACTGCAGTTTTGTCAATTATTTAGAGAATTAACACCAATTTTACATAAACTCTTCTAAAAAATTGCAAGAAAAGGGAACATTTTCCGACTCATTTTATGAGGCCAGTATTACCTTGATGACCAAACCTAAAAAAAGCAACACCCAAAAAAAGAATGCTAAAGAACAATGTCGCTCATACATTTAGGAGCAAAAACAAATTAGAAAACCAAATCAAACAATGTGTAAAAACAATTATATGACCCACTAGTCCCACTACGACCAAGCAAGATTTATTCTGAGTATGCAAGGCTGGTTCAATATTTGAAAATAAATCAATGTTACCCACATGTTAACAGGCTAAAGAAGAAAAAAAAAAAATCACATGATGCTATCAATAGCTGCAGAAAAAATAATTTGACAAAACTCAACACCCATTTATAATGAAATCTCTCAACACACTAAGAATAGAGGGAAACTTACAAAAGACATCTGAAAAAATACCCAAACCCCCAAAACAAAAAACAAAACAAAAAAATACAGCTGAAATCAAACTTAATAGTGAAACACAGAATGCTTTCCTCCAACATTGAGAAGAATGCAGTAATGTCTACTCTTACTACACTAATTAAATATAGTAAGTTAGCCAGTGCAATTAGGCAAGAAGAAGAAATAAAATATAAAAAATTGGAAAGAAAGAAGAAAACTGTCTCTATGTGCAGACCACATGATTTTCTATGTAGAGAATCTCAGGGAATATATTAAAAACTAAAGTAAAAACTAAAACTAATAAGTGAGTTTAGTAAAGTCAGAAGATACAAGGTAAATACAAAACTTAAATGCATTTCTATATACTAACATCAAACAAGCAGAATGAAACACTATTTACTATCACCCCAAAGAAAAATAAATATTTAAATTTAAAAAAAAACAAATATGTACAGGACCTGCAGGACTTAAATAAATGCAGGACATACTATGTTTATTGATTAGTAGACTCAATGTAGTAAAAATGTCAGTTCTCCCCAAATTAATCTATAGGCTTAATGAAATTCCTAACAAAATCTTAACAGGACAATTTTGTAGATACAGATAAGATTTTCTAAAATTTATTTGGAAATGAAAGGCTCTAGGATAGCAAAAACATTTTTGATAAAGAAGAATAGAACGGGAAGAATCACTCTATTTTATGACTTACTATCTATTTATGGTAGTCAAGAAAGTTTGCTATTGGAGGGGTTGAGGTCAATAGGACAGAAAAAAGAACCCACCCATAAACTTATACAAATATATCCAATTACTTGTTGGCAAAAAATAACCTTTTTAACAAATGGTTTATCCATTGGATATCGATAGGCAAAAAAAAAAAAAAAAAAGAAAGAAAGAAAATTTGGCATAAAACTCACATTAAAAAAATACTCAAAATGAATCACAGACATTAATATAAAAATTAAAATTATAGCACTTTTATGAGAATGGCATAGGAGAAGAACTTCAGATCGATAATGAAGCAAATAGTTATTAGACTTGACAACAAAACCACGATCCATAAAATAAAAAAATGATAAAGTAGATCTCATCAAAATAAATAACTTCTGCACTGCCAAAGACCCTATTAATATGATTAAAAACTGGATTACACAGTGTGAAAAATATTTGCAAATCGTATACCCCAAAATGGACTTGTATCTATAATATATAAATTTAACAACTCTCAAAATTCAACATTACACAACATAAAAAACTCTAACAATCCAATTAGAAAATGGGCAAAAACATAAACAGACAATTCACTGAAGAGGTTATGCAGATGGCAACTAAATACATGCAGAGCTGTACAACATCATTAACTATCAGAGTAATGCCAATTAAAACCACAATGATCTATCACTGCACACCTATTAGCATGGCCGAGGAAAAATGCTGACAAGGATTTGGAAAAAACGGATGAGATACATTGCTGGAATGTATGAGGGTACAACTACTCTGGAAAATAATTCAGCAATTTGTTTTAAAGCTAAAAATAGACTTACAATATGACCTAGCAACTGAACTCCTGGGCACTTACCCACAGGAATGAAAACTTATTTTCACTCAGAAACTTGTACCTGAATGTTTGTAGCAGCTTTATTTGTGATCGACCAAATTGGAAACAACCAAAATATCCATGAATGGTTAAATTTGTGATACATCCATACCATGGGATGTACTCAGCAGTAAGAAAGAACAAGCTCTTTGATACACACAGCAACTTGGGTGAACTTCAAGGGAATTATGCTGAGTGTAAGAGCCAATCTCAAAGCACACACATAATATGATTTCATTTGTGTAACATTCACGAAGTAGCACAATCATAGAATGGGAGAACAGATCAGTGGCTGCAAGGGGATAGGGATGGGGCGAAGGAATGGGAGTGTGGACATAAATGGGTATAAAGATGGAGTTTTTTCGTGATGGCACAGTTGATTGTCTTGGTTGTGGTGGAAGTTACACAAAGATACACATGTGGTAAAATGACACACACACACACACACACACAAAATGTTAAATTTGGATAAAGCTGGGTCAGGAGTATACAGGATCTCCCTGTACATCTTTTTGCAATTTCCTGAAAATTATGATTATTCAAAATTTTGAAAGTTTTTTAAAAAGCAAAAGAGTGAAGAATAAAAAATTCAATTAGTGTTATCTATTAAAGAAAGATAGAATGGGATACGAGAGTGATGAAAAGCTATTTGCATTACCAGTCTTCATGTTCCTCTTCTTAAATTGGGTAGTAGATTCACAGATTCTTATCATAGCAATATGCTTTATAACAAAAATGTATACACATGCATACATGTGTATACACACAAATGTTATGTTTTTGTCTATTTCAACTATCATTTTAAAATAATTTAAACATAAGACAAAATGATATGAATGCATTTTACACTTTATCCTCTGTGTATTTGTATATGTATTTCTTCAAATCGAAGGTACGTATTTTCTCCCCTTTGCTGTTACAGAAAGAACCAAATTATTCCTTAAAAGGCAAAAACATAAGGAATGCAATGGCCTAGTCTTAATAGCAAATCTACAATTTTGTAGTTGTATTTACATTTAATCGTCTTTATGTTAACAATGTAAAATGGTGTCTGTTTGTATGAAGTATTTAGCAACAAAATTAACAGTTGGGGATTATATTTTTCCACAAAGCTAACACTTTCTGAAGATGTATAGAATATTGAAGAAATTGGGAAATATTAAACATCCTAGAAAATTGGTTAATAAATGTTTTAACTTGCTTAAGTTTTATGACACAAATTAAGAAAAAAATTATTATATTTTTACATTTCAGTAAGTAGGAGAAATAAAGTACAAGAAGTAGCCACATAAATATCAAATTATACTTAAAAGTTAGCTTCTTTCATTAAGTATTCATGTATTCTATGATAATATTTATCTAAAGTAATTTTTAAATCATTAGAAAAAATTGTAATTGGTATACAAACTAATTAATGGCTTTCTTGATCTCTTGAATTTAAAAAATATCTAAGTGAAACAATATTACTTTCTTATGAATCAAGACTGTTGTCTGATCACTGTCCAAAGATATCAATTTGATCTGAAAGAATGTGATATGAAAGTTTTTACATATACAAGACTGACACATAGGAAAAAATGAGTTTAGAATCAGACTCTTGCTTAATCAATTTCAAAGATATTTTTTACTTAGCATACTGGATGACTTTTAAATTAGAATTTGGCTTTAGCTACAGTTAACAATGTCCACTGGTTATCCGACAAATGTATAGAGAGACATACATGCTCATTTGTTTAGAAAATGCTAAGGTTCTCCAATACTGAGTTTCTGTTACATTCTGAAATTTATAGCTGTAAATCACTGAAAAAGGAAAACAAATATGGCATGAACATGCTGAAATCAATTTCCAAGCAGACAGTATGCAGAACAAGGTAGATGAGTGTCCCTGGCCGGGGATGAAAACTATCATGTAACTGTAATTGCTTCACTTAGTTAAATTAAGCTATATTAAGTCAATTGTACTCTTTCCAGGTATAGAAGCTCTGTCTGTAGATGAGTAAAAGGAAGATGATGATCGGTAGCGAACATCAGTATACAGGGCATGAAAAGACTCTTGGATTCATTTTGACAAGTATCCTTTTCCTGGTCCTTGCTTTGAATAAATCACTACCTGCAAAAATAGTATCTGCACATCCATGTGTCAGTTTGCTAACACCTCATCCCCGACATTGACTGCCCTGTGACATAGAAAGCTAATCTTTCCATGAGGACAATTTGCTAGAACACGGTAAATGGAAGTCCCTGGCTGGGGATGGATACTAACTTTTAAGTTAAATTGACTTCACTTAATTAAATTTAGTAAACAAAGCTATACCTGTGAAGCTCATCAAAGTAGACTGTAACATTGCTCTATCTTAAATAGTATAAACAGTTGACGCAAAGTTCAAAAAAAAATTTAAATGAAAAAAAAAAGACTGTTTTTCCAAGAAGAAAATAAAAAGCTTAGTTTTTATGGGTTAAAGTCACCATTTTCTTAAACCATGGCGCATGTGAGATAAGCTAGAAACAAACTTTAATACCTGTAAATAGGGATGACTCATTCTTTGAACAGAATTTTGGAGTAATATTCAGAAGAATGAACTTTATCTGCTGATGTTTTATAGCTACACCATTTAATATAGCCAAGGAATATAATAAATTTTTCACAATAGAATTAACAGTTGGGGATTATATTTTTTCCAAACAGCTTCCAAACTATTGACATAAGAATTGTATATTTTGAAAAGTTGTCTCTACTTAAACATTCACCACATGTTTGAGTGCCTTGTAGGGACCCTGCGCTGTTCTAGATCTGTCAATACAGCAGAGAAAGAAAACAGTGATTAAACATATAAACGAAATGTATATTATGACATATAATATGATGTATGCACCAAAAATAATAGCAACCGATATCCCTTAGTGATTTAAAACATGTCCATTTGTGGTTACTTAAATACCTATCTACTTTTAAATCTCTTTTGATTTTGCAGAACTGACCTTTCATTTCAGTGAGAATGTCTGATAGTTAAGGCTTTAACCTGACAAGAACCAGTAAACAGGGTTTGCCATGTCATCTGCTCTTCACGCCTGTCAGTGGAGAGTTACCTGTTCTTTGAAAAAAAGCACTCCCTTTCAGAACTTGGTACTGGAACATGACATGTTCATGTGCAAATTTCACCGTACCATAGGTCATACCAGCTATGGCAAAACATCTGAAAAGCACAGAGTAATATTTGCCTGTGAAAAAGCAGTTTTCTGTTCATTTTTACTTATGACCATATTTTAAGCATACTCAGTAAGCCCATGGTGCTATATAGCACAAAAAAGAATCTCTGTCTTTCTATCAAGGTGTCTGAGATCAATAGAAACATTAAGATGGGGGGAAAAAAGGCAAAGGAAGAAGGCAAATACAAGAGGTAGATCAAACCCACAGATTTAAATCTGTCAGTTCAAAGATCTGTAGTGCAAAGGTGGCAATTGTAAAGATATAATCAACTTGAAATGGCAGGATCCGACATAAGTGACATTTTTGAATTTTTAAATTTGTCATTTTGCACTTTGATTTTTAAACTACAGTTACAACAATCTGCTATTAGAAACCAAATTAATTTTATAAGAAATCCCTGAAGAAAAACTTGTAATACTTTTTCTATAAGAAACTTGTAATTTTAACTGGAATATCCAAATTTTGGAAAAATTATATTTTGGAATACTCAGAAGCAACATTAAAAAGGACACAGAGAAATCGTCCCATAATCAATACTCTATAGGTTATGATTAGGTAGATATTTGTCAAAATGTAAAAATAGGAAATATGGGACCTAATCTGCAGATAAAAGGGGTTTGTCTCACTAAAGGGAGGTGGAATACCTGGCCAGGTGGGGGACAGAAGCTTCCTTCCCTGTTGGCATGACCCACAAAGCGCTGAGACATGAGGAAGGCATTACTGGGGAGTGAGGGGCGAGGGCCTCTGCTGAAGAGGGTCTGGACCCGCTGGAGGAATCCTGCAGCTGGACGTGGAAGCGGGTAGTTAGCAGGTCCCCGGGAAGGGGCCAAAGCCAAGAATCCTCAACGTAGCCAAACTACATGGTGTGCAATCCTTTCTATTTGTCCTGTTGGTGACGTCCTGCTAGATGTTTCGGGGTGATCTCGGCTGCGCCTTGCGGGGGGTACGAGAGAGCCTCCGTGTCCGGCCCCGCAGGCTGTCCAGGCGCTCCCGGGCTGCGTGGCCGCGTCTCCCCCGGGAGGCACCAGTGGGGCGGACGGCGGAGCAGGCCGGGGTTTGAGGTCCAGTTTCGAGGGAGTGGCCAGGCCGGCGTCGATCAGACCAGGGGTTTGTCTTCACAAGCGTGGCCTAAATACCCCTTCCCACCCGGCTTCCTCGCGTAGACGGGCCTCGGCGCGAGCGGCGGGCTGGGGCGGAGGGGCAGTAACAGGTGGCCCCTGAGACCCGGCCACGGCAGGTGCCTCCCGGGCAGCCTCCCTGCCCACCGGCTCCAGGCATCGCTTCCCCGCGCCCGGTTGTTATCCGCTGAGCTCGCCCGGCAAGACCCGGGGTGACTCACTCTCTGGCCTGATGGATTTCCCTCCGAACCTCCTTTTGTCCTCCGACTCCAGTGGTCACGCCGTGTCTTCCTGTCCTGTCTGCCGCGGCTGCGACTCGGTTCTACCACAGGGCGTTTTTCTCCCTCTCCTTCCCTAAATTTAATTCTCTTTCTCCTTCACTCCTATGAAATCGGTTTTCAGCAGACTGTGGGGTCTCGAATGAATGCCTGGCTAAGACTGCGCGCTTTATCGGCGCAAAGGGGAATGAATGCGGTTTTTGAAAAAACAGTTCTCTCTTGATCTAATTTGTGGTCTTTCCTTTTGCCCCGTATATGTTGTTGCCAGCCAGGATCTTTGCGGTCAGTTTCTTCTGTGCATCTTTTCGTCTGGAAACTCCCCTCACTCCGCAAGTGCTTTCGAACCCGGCTTCCCGCACCGCTCAGGGCCAGTCACGCGGCTCCGGCCGCGTTCCCCCGAAGCGCAGACACGCAGACGCGGTGCCGCCAGACAGCTCTTCCCCAACGTCCTCAGAACCGACGACCGAAACCGGGAGGTGGCCTTTCCCTACCAGAACACATCTGTCTTTCCACACACCCTGTCTCTACCGATCTACCGCGTAACTCCCATCCTCCAAGCCACGAAACCGAGCTTCGTACTTGATTTCTTCCTTCACCGCAGCCCTTCACAGTCAATGGGTTACCGAGTTTTATTAAAACCTCCTCCCAATAACGTCCCAAATATGCATCTCGAGTCTTTCTACCTCCTTTGCCCACTCTTTGGGCTACTTCTTTTGTCATTCCTTGCTTAGATTTCCGTAATCGCGGGATGCCGATCACATGGTGTTGCGTATAAAGCCTTGCTTGTCCTATGCCCTGTTGCTGACGTCATCTTTATGAGTTACACATATTAAGCTTTAAAAATACGAATAATTGATCATCTGACTCTCCACCTTCACTTCTTTCATGGACTGCCTTCATCTTCGGGACACAGTAAATATTACCTAAAATAATATTCATTTTCTCTAATGATCTTTCTATAAGCCTTGACTTTACCTATTATCTTCTCAGTTTCACTGCTCTGAAGTCACTGCCATTCTCTAAATATGAAGTCCTCCCCCTGCTCCAGTGGTGGCTCTCACTGGTGACTGCATCTGTCTAAACTGCTCTTTTCCTGCACCCCTCAGCCTCCCACCCTTCTACCGGGCTTGCACCCAGTTGTTTTCCAAAACTCGTACCAAAAGCATTCACTCTAGTCTGTCCCAGGCCCAAGTTCTACTCTCCCAAAGAAGTAGTACAGCTACCCTGTGCTTCTGTAAGGGCCCAGTGAGTATCAGAGAGGTCGATATGTGCAGAAGCATGATGTCAACTTCAAAATGTGTAAGATATATTATAAAGCAGTTACAAGCTCCCATATGATCTCTTGGGAGATTTCATACACACATTATTATTCAGAGAGATTGCAAACCACACATTTTGTTATTCAGGGAAATTTAATAATATACTTGTTATTTTATTTACATTTCATTCACCATGAAATGTAAGACTTGAACAGTCCCCTAGTCTGCAATATAAAATCAAAACACAAAAGAGAAAAGCATATCAGAGCCTCTAAGTGATGAGGCCAATCTTAAGCAATCTCTATGACTGTTTAAAAAACTGAAAGGTTTTCTTCTTGAAAAGAGATGATTGTTTCAAAACAACAGCATTTTCCCTTTGAAATTCATCTCAAAAGTCAACAAGAGATTACCGGTTTATCATTAGAATATTGTTTATATCATTTCTTTCACAGAAAAATTTCAGATATTATTGGAAGTCAATTTACTGTAACAACATTTATGTGTCAGAAATTGAATTAATTCCATAAGGCACCAGCTGAGTATTATCTAGAAACAGTTCTTCCAACCCTAAGGATTAGTAAATTTTTCTCAAAAGAATTGATGCAGACTGCACAGAAAATTAAGTACAATGCCCAAGAGCATGTCTCTCTTTTATTAGAAAACCAGCAAAAACATTGTTCAATATATTGTCCTGCATAAATGTCAAACATGTAGAGTTTGGTACTTTTTCTTGTTGTGAATTAAAATTGTTCCCAGCTGATTTCTCATTTTAAGCTTTTCAGGTAAGTGTGTATTTTACATAATTGGGCATATTTTTTTGGTAGGAAAAGAAGCTTCAGGTAGATTACAAAAAAACTTTATTTAATTTCTTGGTCTACCTTATTAATGATACTTCAGATCAAGATAATTAAGGTCTTAGAACTGTAATTTCCTCTCCTGTGTCATGGAACTAGTAAGACCAATGGGGCCAGACGAATTTGAGGGTAGAATGAGAAAATGTCTGTGAATGTGCCGTAGAAACACAAGGCTCCGCTACTGAATACAAATCTCTGATAGAGTTAAATACTCAAGTGCACACAGACGGCTTTTAGTTTCACAGAAACTTCAAAACAATGAAAACTATTTTAGTCCCTTTTTTGATATACATATTAAATAGTGAAAATAAACATAAACTAATGACATATGTTTTCTTTTTTTCTTCGACCAAACTCTCATTGAGATCACAGTAAAGAGATTTAAAAAACACAAATTAAAAATTACAAATAATAGGAGAAGACACACAAAGTTGTGAAAGTTTGGAATCAGATGGATGATGAGTAACTTGTTTAGAAGGCCAAAGAATGCTTGAACCTGTCCTACACCAGCAGTTGGTAAAGAACAGAAATAAGACAATTTATATTGCAGAATTCCAGTAAAGCTAAGAAAAGTCTAAAGTAGATAAGTCTGAAAGTATTGCCATAGTGGGACTGAAAATAAGAAGACCGGTTTGTAGCATACCTAAAGAATTTAGTGACAATATCATAGATAATTGCAACAAAATTCAACTGAAAAAAGAAATATTTAAAATAGTCAAAAATCCTCTACAAGTCAATAAGAAAAATGTCAAATAACCCAATATAAAAATGAACCCAAGACAGGAACAAGCATTTTAGAGGAGAGGAAACCCAAACAGCCAGTAATCGCATCAAAGCCACTCATGCTCACTGGTAATCGGGCAAAGGCAAACGAAGTTTGCAACAGCATTCACGACCATCAAATTAGGGAAAGATACAGATAATAAATGTTCATGACTAAAAGGAGTAACTGGTTTTTACCCTCCAATTGGACTACAAATTGGCACTATTCCCATGGAAAGTGGTCTGATATTATTTATTAAAATTGAAGATGCCCATGTCCAAAGTCCCACCAATTCTATTACCAGATATATACTCATAAAGACAAAAAAAAAAAAAAAAAAAAAAAAAAAAAAAAAAAAAACCTCCTGCACATGTGCATCATACCAGAATGTTTGTTCACCAGACCAAAAAACTGAATAAATAAAAAGGTAAGTCTATGAAATAAAGAATACAAAACCAAATAGTGCAATATTACTGCAATGGAAGATTGGTTACAGCAGTGAAAATGAATGAACTCCAGCTACATAAATTAACATGGATAACTAGCAAAATGTCCTCAGGTATTAAATAATTACATGGTTGAAAAATTAAAAATCTTTTGACTTCCTATTTTACATTTTTAAATATTCTGTTAAGCTGGCTAAATAGCAGTACCTTTCACGCTCTGTTAGTACAGGAATCATAGGAATGGCACCCGCTGAGTACTGTCAGTTACTGGGGACTCTGCCTGCTGCTCTCTGGCTGTGTGCACGACCACTGCATATACTTAGAATTTGTCGAGGACCCACCAAAGAAGCTATTTTGTACGTGGATGCAGTCTGTTTTTTTTTCTTTGGAGACATGCTAAAAATAAGATTACATATGTGAGAAATAAATAGATTTCATATAAATTGAAGTAGTTCCATCTTTTCTAAAATTGTTGCCATGTGACATTAAAATATCAGATTAGCCTTGGATGTCAAGCTTCCACCATGATCTGAACATGAGACTGGGAAGAGAACCATTTACTCCTAATAGAAGTAATCATTCCAAAGTGCACATCTTGATGTCCAAAATGGACCTGTCTCCCACGCTGAGGTGAGCATGGAATTTGCCACCCAAACCAGGTCACTTGTGAGAGAGATGGAAGGAGCTGTTAATAATTTGCCAATACTGCAGAAATAACCCAGGGATATACTGGGGAAAAGGGAACATTTATCTAACTTAGCCAAAACTGACAACCACGTTTTGGTTTTGGCTGTCATGAACATTTCTTTAGAAATTTTTGAAAAAGTTTATTTTTGTCCATCTTTGGTAACCACTACAGTCTCAGTTCTGTCAGTTTGTGTATTTTCATTTATATGGATGTTCAAGACAGGAAAGGTGGCAGTGCTGTAAACAAAGCACCAGCAGCAATCTCAGGAAGGTGTAAATTGTCCTGTTTCCTTTGCTGAATTTTTGAATTTTGCTTTCTTTTTTATTATTTATAATAAAAACTCCCAAATATCAATTTTTTCAGCATCAGATAACACCCTATCTGCAAGCTCTGAGAAATTCCATAATTCAATTTTTTTTTAAAGCTTTAGCTGATCTACTATTTAAACCTCCTCCTTTTTTCACAAGAAAATGATAATGATGGAAAGGATAAGTTCTTAATTGCATGGTATGTTGGATAACACATTTCGTGTACACTAATATCCATTTCTATTATCAGATTTATCTTATAAAATTATCAGATAATCTTTGAATAAAATTTAGGTAAAATACTCAGATATGAAGAGCACAGTTTGATGAGTTTTAGTAATTCTATTAGCTTTGTAACCACTCTTCTGATAAAGATACATTAACTGAAAATTGCCATAGCACGCAAGTACAGTCAGTATTCTGACTTTTATTGCCTAGTTTAATTTACCTAGGTAGCAAATAAATGAAAAAATACTATAACTACAAATCTAAATATTTATATATAGCTATGTTTTTCCATCTATTAGTAGTTCATTCTTTGTATTGCTCTGTAGCAATCCCATTGC